>CM070480.1:9905053-10170053 GCA_036324585.1 Champsocephalus esox | reverse complement strand
CGATATGACGTCATATCTGAAATGTGGACCCACGGCCCAATCAGAAAGCTGCTATCAGAAACAATGCCCGACTGTTTTGGACGTAATATGGTCGGTGTTTACGTTAGCATCGCTAACACTCAGAGCTAACCTGTACTGGAGAGCATGTGTGTGAAGAAGCAGGAAGTAGAAAAGGAACTCACCTTGTGGTGTAACCGGCAAGAGAGAAAGCCTTTGAGCTCCAGACTGTTTCAGAGAGGATCCTTGATAATCCATGATATGGCGTTTCATCACGGCAGCATTTAGTTTAGACGGCAGCTGCCGGGTCCCGCATGAGCTCAGACCCTCCTCTTTATTTTATTTGTTTGTTTTAAAGCTTTTTACCCAAATCAGCACTTTTGAGAAGGAAAAAAATAGCATGATGGGTGCACTTTAAGGAAATGACCTTACTTCTCAAATAATTAGTGAATCAATACCCGAACTCTTCCTGGTGAGTTTAGGGTCTCAAATTCTAGTTTAAATTCTTCCAAACAGGATCTTTATCTTTATCTACTTTATATTTATAGTGGTGCATGAATCTAAAACAAGAAATTAGCTTCTTGTCTTTTTAGTTCGATGACTGAAATATATATATTTGTCATCACGGCACCACTCTCAGTCTCTTGGTCCCTTTAAACTTAAATGCAATAAACCAGGGTAACCAGGATTAAGGGCGGCACTACTTTTTATTGACATGTTGCTACCGCTGTGTTGTTCGTGTTTTCGGGCCTATTCATGTTCTCGGCTTACAACTTAATTATGTTCACGGTATGTTTCAGAAAATAAAATGTAACTGTAATGTTTTTTTCAGCCTTTGGTTGAACTTCGCTTTATCCTCTGGTTCACTTCCTGTTAGCAAACGAACAAGATGGCGGCAGCAAAATGCCAAAACTGCAGCTCAAAAGTTAAAAACCCAGAGTACTGTATATCTAAGAGAGGAAATGAAGTCACGAGGTAAGAATGAAATGTATGCATGTCCGTTGTAATGGCAATTTTATTGTAGTGTCACAAACACGATAACCACAATCACACAAACAAAGAGCTCCACAACAAAATGCACAATCTCTTTACAAATAACTTAGAAAAATGTTCGTCTTTTAGAAATATAGACTTTTTTTCTGAACATTGTTACAGAAATGTGAACAACCACAAAACAAAACTCATATTAACAAAAATGTAATGATGGGATAAAACTCAAAATCATGTTTTTCCACATTATTATTATTATTATTACATGT
This sequence comes from Champsocephalus esox, assembly GCA_036324585.1. Classification (NCBI taxonomy): domain Eukaryota; kingdom Metazoa; phylum Chordata; class Actinopteri; order Perciformes; family Channichthyidae; genus Champsocephalus; species Champsocephalus esox. The sequence continues at coordinate 10,168,797 of CM070480.1, read as the reverse complement.
TTTTGTTTTACTCAAAGTCAAACCCAACATTACATAATTTGTTAATATTTAGATATTTTGAGGTGACCATCAATACAACACAGATGTTCAGCTGTCTGGTTATTTATATGTACAGGATACTGATTATGCTGAATCATTGACAACAGTTCAGATGTGTGTATAATATATATCGTTTTACTTTGATCTATCTTTTTACAGTCAAGAACTTAAAAAATGACCCGGGGAGTTTTTAGGGATTATTTAGATAAGGAAATGTAAATATTTCTCTATCAGCCTCCAGATATAAATTCAAACTTAAAGGAAGAGTTTAATATTAAAACTAAACTGAATGAACTTGTATTACCCTGTCAGATTGTCTCATGTGTGTGCAATTGCTAATTTTCAAAGTGCCTTGAGTACATGATCGAGAAACTGCAAGAAATTGAACATTTGGAAAATTGGTTTGAGTTAAAGGTGGGGTAGGTAATTCACTTCAGAAACACTTTTTGTTATATTCCATGGAATGCTCTCAACGTCCCGATAGCAATGAATATATTAAATGCTTTGAAATAAATACATAAAAAATGTCATCTGTGGAAGCCGTGGCGCTGTAAAAAGCACGACCAATCATCTGAGCCGGCCCGGATAAAATAACTGGATGGCCTACCTGCCTGTCAGCCTTCCATCGGGGCACAAACTTATATCGTGCCCTCATTGGTCATGTGCGCGTTCGTGTGTGTTGGAGGAGGGGCTAAGGAAGGGGCAGATTTCTTTCGGCTGCGTACTTTCAAATTCTAGCGCACTCGAGCTGGTTTCTCCATTCTTACCTACCGTACTTCTAAGTCAGGATAATTAATTAAACGAATAAAGGTAGATTTATTTGGCTTACTTGCTGAAAAACTCCCCAAAGGTCAAGATAACTTCTCTCAAACATTCATCACGACACCGTCTATGAACTGAAGCGGGGCTCCTACACAGAGTTCAGGCTTTACACAAGCAACTCATTTGCATATCCTTTATATCTGTTTTATGTCTCATGAATTACATTTGAGATCAATACTTTCACAAAGAAAGCAAATATGTGGAAAAGATGCAGAGGTAATAGAAGGTACATTTAAGTATTGCCTGTTCTGCAAACCCCTCCAAATAATATTGCACATTTGTACACAAGCTACCTCTCATCCTCTTCCATAACAATACTGAACAGATTTGATTTATTCCATTATTCCAAGTACTTTGTATAATAGTATCAATTATTTTTATTTAATTTGTTGGTTGGTTTTCTTACTTTTTATGCAACATGTACACCCAGACAACGTCCTCATAAGAGTTAACCTACTTGGCAATACACCTGTTTCTGATTCTGAGTCCGATGTGAGGAAAAGATGCATATCGTTTATGCATGATTGTGTAAAGGCCTTGACTCGTTTCTGATCAAACCTCGTGAACCGATTTGAATTATTAAAAACACTGAAGCTGCAGTATTGGATGAAATTCGACCTTTAGGATGCACTAAACTACATATATCACTAGATACGGTCGACATTAAGGTGACATTTGAACCAGCAGCATTTGGGTTTTCTTTAAAACACTAGGCTTCATTCTGTCACATAAAATATCTAAACAACTTATCATAACTCGATCTATTAGTGTGTTTGATATGAACATCACGGTTGCATCAGCATTTCGACATACTGTAAATGTATGCAAAATAGCCAGATGCATTGTGGCAGGTGTTAGCAGTGAAACACTAATGGAGTGTTGTGGTGTATTATGGATAACTGTTATTGTGCTGCCGTATTAATATATTGTAATTAAAGCAAAAACCTGATTCGTCTGTGTAGGAACCCTGCTGATCATTCAGGTATTTCCCCTAAATTCTCTACAAACTTCTACATCAGTTATGATAAGAAACACAATAACTGATCGGTGTGAAAGTGCAGAGTGGTGCTGTACAGTGAAGAGGGGCATTATGGGTAAGGGTGCAGCTCCCCCCCCCCGGCGGTGAGGCGCTGCTCGTCTCCGTTGGTCTGAACCGTGAAGCTGCTGTGGCGACTGCCCCAGTCGTAGCAGTCGGAGGAAAGACTGTCGGAGAGAAGAGGACAGGTCAGAGGGTTCATTCCTTCATCTACTTTTTATTATTATTAACAATTATTATCCATTTTTTTAATTCTATAAATTGTTCTGTTATTTTTTATATATTATTTTTAATACTTTTATTATTATTATTTTTATGTTATATATTATTATTTATTTGATCTTATCTTATTTTATATATTATTATTATTATCTTATTTTACATATTATTAGTATTATTTATCCATGCATAATGGACATCATTTAAATGGAGAAATATTATAACAGCATGGACATGGTGACGTCAGTGATGGTGCTCGTACCTTGCTGATGCATTCTGGGGAGGGATGCTCCACGCCAGGTCATCGTCACTATCGTACCGTCGAGGGTTGTCAAAGAAATATCCTCGAGAGGAGAGAACGTGGTTCGGTATCCCAGCTGTGCTCTGAAGGGAGGAAGATACTCATCGTGAGGAAGAAATAAAAAAAGACAAAGGCTCTGCTGATATAACCCGTTATCTAACATCAGGTGATCCTCTCATCCTGCAGCCAGAGAGGGCAAAGTACACACATCCTTTCCTCAAGTAGAAGTACAGATACTCGTGTTTAAACATACTCTGGTTAAAGTAGAAGTACTGACTAAACTTCTGTACTTAAGTAAAAGTAAAGAGGCTTTGAAATGTACCCTCAGTAAAAAGTACCCATAACTCCTAGCTGCTTTAAAGAGTACCTGACCTCCCTTTATATCAATAGAACAATAATGTCATTGTTAGCAAATGAATGTTTCCATGGTGAACAACGGCAACATGACAACGTTTCCATTGGTCCCTGTTCTTTAGAGAAGACCAGGAAGTGATGGATACACGGATCGTGTTCAAATCAATAGGCACGCAATGACTCTAAAGAATAATGATCACGCACCAAACACACATTCAGACTAAAGGAGCCAGCTGTTTGGGAAATGTGAGAAGTAGAAAGTACAGGTATTTGGGTTCAACATGTAAGAAGTAGAAAGTACAGGTATTTGGGTTCAACATGTAAGAAGTAGAACGTACAAGTATTTAAGTTCAACATGAGAGAAGTAGAAAGTACAGGTATTTGAGTTCAACATGTGAGAAGTAGAAAGTACAGGTATTTGAGTTCAACATGTGAGAAGTAGAAAGTACAGGTATTTGTGTTCAACATGTAAGAAGTAGAAAGTACAGGTATTTGAGTTCAACATGTGAGAAGTAGAAAGTACAGGTATTTGTGTTCAACATGTGAGAAGTAGAAAGTACAGGTATTTGTGTTCAACATGTAAGAAGTAGAAAGTACAGGTATTTGGGTTCAACATGTAAGAAGTAGAAAGTACAGGTATTTGTGTTTAAAATGTAAGAAGTCAAAGTAAAAAGTCGTCGGAAAAATAAGTAGTGAGTAAAGTACTGATACCAGAAAAATGTACTTAAGTACAGTAACAAAGTATTTGTACTCCACTACTTCCCACCTCTGCCGGCAGCCAAACAACAACCAGGTATAAGTGTTGCAGAGGTCAGAGGTCACATGACCCCGATAGCAGGAAGACTGACCCGTTCCTGCGGCGGCCGTCGGACCCTGAAGAAGAAGACGACCAGCGAGGTGGGCAGCAGCTCCCAGACGAACAGGATCACCCCGAACACGATGTAGCCGGCGTCTCCCAGAGACGAGCGTAGGTCCGCCTGGAAACACACACAGGAAGGGTTGGTATTGTATTGCTGACATTTATGTTTCGTGTTTATTCTTAATTTTTGTTCTGTTATAACGCCTTGTGCTTTGGCAAGTTTAAAATGTGGTCATGCCAATAAAGCCCCTTCATATTGTATCGTATCTCATTGTATCGTATCGTATTGTATTGGGAGGTGTGTGGCGCAGTCGGTTGTGCGTAGGTGTTCGGATCAGTGGGTCACAGGTTCAAACCCCACAGGCATGTCGTTGTGTCCCTGAGACACTTCACCCCAAATTGCTCCTGTGGGGATTGTCCCACAGTATTGAGCAAGTAAGTCTCTTTGGATAAAAGCGTCTAACATGTAGTATCGTATTGTATCGAGTTGATTAACCCTCGTACAAACTTGAGGTACTTTATTTATATTTGAGAAAAGATTACGTTCATTTTTTCTAGAAATGACATTGTAAGGTATTATTAAAATGAAACAGTGAACAAAAATCCCAGTACTACTGTAGAACTACAATAAAAACACTGATATCATTTCTTACATAGTTGGAATATAACTAAATACATTTTTAAAAAAAAAGTCTATATTAGTTTAAATTGAAATACAATGATCTAAATTCTAAACAATTGATTCATGGAGGAAGTCATTTGCTGAAATAACTTAAAATGCTCTAGTTGCAGTCCTACACAGAACAGTTCAAAGCTCTGCCTCATTATCCTTTTTTGGAACCTGGATACTGATAGCTCCCAATATAACAATATTAGAGTTTTTTTTATTAGATTGGAATTAGATTATTTGTTATCAAATTGAGGTGTTTACAATATACATTTTATTTTATTTTTTAAAGTCCAGACCGGAAATTGAACCAGTCATCGACTGTACCAAAGTCAGTTTCTTTATCCACTGTACTAAGCAGTTGCTGTTGCATTGGTCTATATTTATATATTTATAATACACATAGGCTTTATTTGTCATGTGCACATCAACTACTAACTACAATGAAGAAATGGAAATTAAATTATTATGTCCCCGACTCCTCCAAGGATGCAACTTGAATGGGGCGAAGCCTGCGAGCTAGTTCAGGCAGTCAACTCGAGCACTTGTGCTGCATTCATACATAACGCCCCTCGCCACTCTACAGCCAACCAATCAGAGTCTCCCTAACATGCCGCTCTATTTAACCTGCCAGATCTCTCTCCATGCATTGCTTGCTGCTGCTATTGCTGCAGCTACTTCCACGTCGCTGCTGCTCGCTGCCCCCCCACCCGTAGGCTCGGGGAGGATAGTTATCTAATCATCACTCATCGTGCTTTGTAAATCTGTGGAGTGATGAGGCCCGAGCCTAGACGCCAAACTTAACTATACGCTGCTTCTAATAAACAAGTTAAAGAAATACGTGAGTTGTCTGACTGAACTATATATATATAATTTTAAAAAGAAAGAAAATGGAGGCAATTATCAAATAAAGTAATGTAGTAGGTAAGTCCAGTGTGCAATATAACGCAACAGAAGAAGAGGTAACGTCTATATCAAATACACGTCATAGAGCTCAGAGCTAAGCAGTCTAATGGCAAAAAACTGTGCACTGTGATGTAATACAATGTATTATATAACCAAACATATATACAGAGTGTACATGTATATATAGTACCTTTCTTCTTGTGAGGACCTTTTGGCTCGTCCACACAAGCAACATGCTTGAAAATTCTAGGTTGAGCTTATTTGGTTTAATTGAATGCTCTGTGTGAATTTCAGAAACTGTCCTCATAGAGATAGAAACCTCAGAAAAGTGTGTGAAAGTGTGTGTGCTCTCGGGCCCCCTATAGGGCATTGCAGGAAAAACAGGTGGACTGGCAGGTGGAATTTTCTGATTGGCTAATTTCAGTCACGTGACAGTAAGGCTGCAGAGGAACAAGCTATAAACTAGAGACATGCAGTACATTTACACTAGAACAAAACTGAATAAGAATTACACATGTTTGACCGCTTGTGTTGCTTTCCTGTTTTTCATCCCCTTCCGATATTCTCCTTGTTTTTTAACTCTTCATTTGTTTTATTGGTATGTACGCACCACAACACTAAGTCAAATTCCTCGTATGTGTCAACCCACCTGGTAATAAACCTGTTTCTGATTCATCAGCTAAAACATCAATCAAGTGGAGAAAACCCCAGAGAGCCTCACCTGGTCTGAGACGTTGTACCAGTCGTAGTCGAAGGAGTTGATGGTCTCGATGTTAGTGAGGGCGAGCACCACCAGGTTGTAGCAGGCGCGCGACGCGTACAGCAGAACCACCATGATGCCGATCAGAGTCACCTGACACACCGACGTCCCCTAAACACACACACATATATCACTCATTGTTATTCATTTGAATTAATAGTTGTTATGTGCTATATGTGACATGTATGTAGTAATGTGTGTTGTGTGTCTTTTATCCTTTCGCCTGTATCTACTTGTCTTTCATCCTTTCTTTATAACTAATGCTGTTGATGTGATTTTAAAAAGGTGTCTTTATCATCTGGCCGGGACAACAGCTGGACATTAGCCATGTTGGCTAAAGCTGCCCCATCTACTGTTGTTTGTGACAGTTGATCAATGGGGACTGTCCACGACACTATAAACCAATACACTAAACTAATGTATTTGATGCCGGATGGAATTAATGATTTTTTTTCTTGCAGTCATGAAACGTGGAATATTCAAGAAGTAAATATCAGGGTTAGGGACGCTGCACAAGATCGAGACCTGAGGTTGAAGGCTAAGGGAAGTTATTTGGGATTATGACTTGCTTTAGTTGTTGTTATCTTAAAGACTATACCTTAGACTTATTATATTTTATGCATGTGATGCCTGATGGAATTAACTGCAGTCATGAAAACCTGGAATATTATGGAAGGAACTATCAGGGTCAGTGACCTGAGGTTGAAAGCTAAGGGAAGTTATTCAGTGAACATCTTTGGGATTATTACTAATTTTTTGACTCTAGAGACTAAACCTTTAATTGTTTTTTATCTTTAAGGACTTTACCTTAGACTCCAGGTAGATGTTGGCCAGCGACATCTTGGCGACCTTGTAGAGGCAGACGGACAGCGAGACGGCGCAGAGGACGAACAGGCTGTCGTTGATGGTGACCCTCACCAGGACGATGGTCTTCACGTCGGCCGCCGTCATTTTGACCAGCAGGGCACAGACCAGATTAACTACGAGGAAGAGGAGACTGACGCCGAAGAAGACGAGGTACAGAGGAAGTCTGCAGGAGAAACAAGAGATTATAACCGTTAAAAAGGCCCAAAAGGTTCATATCAGTATGTAGTGTCTACTTTAAAGAGTCCTCTCCTGCTGATGTTCAGGTGTATATCAGTATGTAGTGTCTCTACTTTAAAGAGTCCTCTCCTGCTGATGTTCAGGTGTATATCAGTATGTAGTGTCTCTACTTTAAAGAGTCCTCTCCTGCTGATGTTCAGGTGTATATCAGTGTGTAGTGTCTCTACTTTAAAGAGTCCTCTCTTGCTGATGTTCAGGTGTATATCAGTATGTAGTGTCTCTACTTTAAAGAGTCCTCTCCTGCTGATGTTCAGGTGTATATCAGTATGTAGTGTCTCTACTTTAAAGAGTCCTCTCCTGCTGATGTTCAGGTGTATATCAGTGTGTAGTGTCTCTACTTTAAAGAGTCCTCTCTTGCTGATGTTCAGGTGTATATCAGTATGTAGTGTCTCTACTTTAAAGAGTCCTCTCCTGCTGATGTGCAGGTGTATATCAGTATGTAGTGTCTCTACTTTAAAGAGTCCTCTCCTGCTGATGTTCAGGTGTATATCAGTGTGTAGTGTCTCTACTTTAAAGAGTCCCCTCTTGCTGATGTTCAGGTGTATATCAGTATGTAGTGTCTCTACTTTAAAGAGTCCTCTCCTGCTGATGTTCAGGTGTATATCAGTATGTAGTGTCTCTACTTTAAAGAGTCCTCTCCTGCTGATGTTTAGGTGTATATCAGCATGTAGTGTCTCTACTTTAAAGAGTCCTCTCCTGCTGATGTTCAGGTGTATATCAGTATGTAGTGTCTACTTTAAAGAGTCCTCTCCTGCTGATGTGCAGGTGTATATAAGTATGTAGTGTCTCTACTTTAAAGAGTCCTCTCCTGCTGATGTGCAGGTGTATATCAGTATGTAGTGTCTCTACTTTAAAGAGTCCTCTCCTGCTGATGTTCAGGTGTATATCAGTATGTAGTGTCTCTACTTTAAAGAGTCCTCTCCTGCTGATGTTCAGGTGTATATCAGTGTGTAGTGTCTCTACTTTAAAGAGTCCTCTCCTGCTGATGTGCAGGTGTATATCAGTATGTAGTGCCTCTACTTTAAAAAGTCCTCTCCTGCTGATGTTCAGGTGTATATCAGTAGGTAGTGTCTCTACTTTAAAGAGTCCTCTCCTGCTGATGTTCAGGTGTATATCAGTATGTAGTGTCTCTACTTTAAAGAGTCCTCTCCTGCTGATGTTCAGGTGTATATCAGTATGTAGTGTCTCTACTTTAAAGAGTCCTCTCCTGCTGATGTTCAGGTGTATATCAGTATGTAGTGTATATCAGTATGTAGTGTCTCTACATGTTCTGGACCTTTGAGGATTTTAGCCTTTGCAGACCATTTACATGCACACAACCCTCTATGAAGCACTATGGGAAAGGGAAACCCCAAAAAGCATAATAGGGGCCCTTTAAGTGCATTTTACAGATCTAAATCAGTCGCTACCTTTAAAGAAAACACAGTTTGATAATCGGTGTGATTTTTTTGGATACATGTTGGAAGAGTGGGAGTTTCATTGTGGAAACAGACTCCCTTAATTCAGTCAGGGTGAGTTGTTTGAAGAAAAGTTACCTGTACTTGAGCAGTGAAGGTGTGTACTTGGACTTTGCCTTGAAGTAAACCTGTAGATGGGAGAGAAAAAAGATTGTTACGCACTTTGGTACGATCCTGGGTCATTATGTCACAGTTTTCAGATCTCAGTTTCCTCTTTGTGGTGTGTGTGTGTGTGCGTGTGTGTGTGTGTGTGTGTGTGTGTGTGTGTGTGGTGTGTGTGATCTGTGTTAGTAGTGTGGTACCGTAGGCCTTTTGGCAAGTTAATATATGTGTTTGTGTTAATGTTCGGCCTGTGTGGCAAATGTGTTTTTTGGGAATTATTTAAGAAAGGAATCTCTGTATTATTGTAATTGTTAAAGGAGGGGTAGGTAAGTTTGAGAAACCGGCTCGAGATACACTTTTTGTTATATTCGATGGAATGCTCTAAACATCCCGATAGCAATGAATATCTGAAGTGCTTTGACAACAAATCCATAAAAAAATATCATCTGTGGAAGCCGTAATACTGTAAAAAGTACAACCAATCCGTTTAGCCGCCCTGTCTGTCAGCCTTCCATCTCGTGCACGCACAAATGTATCTCGTGCCCTCATTGGTCGTGCATTGCACGTTCATGTGTGTTGGAGGAGGTGCTCTGTAAGGAAGTCTGAAGGAAGGGGCGGATTATTTTCGGCTGTGTACTTTCAAATTGTAGTGCACTCGAGCCGGTTTCTGAAACTTACCTACCCCACCTTTAACTTTTAGAGCTAGCAGTAGTAGGAGCGAGAAGCCATTTTTGTTTGATTACTCAATATTCCCGGTGTTCTCCTGTTTTGACGTTAGGAGCCTAGATGAGAAGCTTGTCTTTTGTTCGGCTTTGCTTTTTTGGTTAGGTCAGTTTAGAGTACTTTGTGTTTTCTTATGTTGGTTACGTCGGGAGAAAAATATTAACTGCTAATTAGATTTTCTCTCTGACGCTTCTTGGGAGTGTGAGGAGTTCTTCAGCCTGGCTGCAGACCTCTGACTCACACTTGGTTTGTCATATGATTCAAAGTGATGTGCCACTAAACTGATATGTTCCCTATGGTGTCCTGATGGAGGCCATCGAATGACAATCCTTTACGAGTGTCACTGTTAGTGTCACTTGTTATCTGATGGGCATGGACTAAGACTGATGCTGTTAACATTTCAGATCCACTTATTTTACCTTAGTAAGTGATCTGAGTACTTCCTCCAGCACTTTACTCAGAGCCAGTCTAGAAATCACTTCATCGATTACTGCCTCCTCTCCGACTGAAGGGGACCCTTGCTTCGTTACAGAAATAAGACACCGTGGTGTTTGGTTGAAAAAATAACCCGCGTCATCTCAGCTCTCATTAACGAGTGCTGCTAAAGAGCTTATGTCTTTATCTTCTGGTCTATTTCTGAACCGCCAGCAGCTGGATGAATGGACGAAGAGGAGAGGCAGCTGCTGATCCTCCTCAAAAAAACGTGTAATACGATTCATCCAACCATAGGCTGGTTGACGTAGCAGTTTGTTGTCAGTGGTTGCCTGCAGGTATTCAGGTTGTAGTAAGTCTCCATTTGTTGTAGGGATGTTTTATTCTCCTTCTGTCCACCAGTAGAAATGTGTTCAAGCAATATCTCCACATCCATTTTACATCTCTTTGTCTGGACAAACTTAAAGTGGGCCTCGACGTTTTTGCATATCAGTGCAGAGAAAAATCACCTTTAACCTCGAGTGTGTGTCTCAAAAAGCAAGCATACTATTGACGTGTTCAGTTCAAACAGAATTAGCAGTTGGTGCACACCAAAGTGAAGCTTGTCCAAGATCTTCTCTGTACTTCCCAAATGTGTCAATTACCTGAACATTGAATTTCACTTTGAAAAGAAGTAGCATTTAGGCTAGTAACAAACACGTTCTGTATCTGCAACTCAAACTTAAGACTTTCTCATGGAAGAGTAATTTCTCCTCTCAGTCAACCTGTACAACTGTCTCGTCCATCCATGTCAGACTTGTGTGGCCTTTTGTATGTTGTTAACTGTCATGGCCGTAGCTACATCGAAGTCGTCTCCATTCTATTTTTCACTTACCAAGCTCTGACTGGTTAATAGAAACAAGGGCGCCGCCAGGGATTTTGGGCCCCATGAAAATATATCACATTGGTTACTTACATTTTTTCCTTAATGTTCTAAAATTGTCCTAACTTTTACTTACATTTTTTCCTTAATGTTCTAAAATTGTCCTAACTTTTACTTACATTTTTTCCTTAATGTTCTAAAATCGTCCTAACTTTTCACCCCCTTACGGCGCCCCTGAATATAAATAACGCTTTTGAAGATTCAGTATCTCAATCCGTAGGGGCTTGGTGTATAGGAAGTTTAGGAAGTGTAGACTGGAAGTAGCTGCTCCTAATACTAAATGCAGAGGCTACATTTCACAGTGTGCTGTGTAGACGTTTGAGGACTTAAAGGTCCCATGTCAGGCTTTTCCGGTTGTTACCCGCCCCCTTGTGTGTTATGAAGTCTGTGCTGCCCCAGAACGCCTCGTTGGGGATTTTTCTTTTTCCATTGTTTTGTTCTTATAGTGTAGTAAGTACAGTGACGTATAGTGACGTAACGTCTCCGCGGATTGGTCCATTTGCTCGGGCTGTGTTCAGGCTGGGTTTCGCTGTGTCTCGCTGTCTCGCAGATCCCCCGCAGCAAGCCAGCTCACACTGTCCGCTCCAGCAGCGAGCCCCGCAACGTCCCGCCGACACGGCACCCAGACCCCACGCAGCATTCTCATCTGTACTAACAAACGCCATTGTAACACATAATCACTGATGTTCAGCTGTAACGGTGGTGGACTCATCAGAACAGAGTGGGCGAGCTGACCAATCAGAGCACACTGGGCTCATAGGGAGGGGGGGGGGCAGGAGCTCCAACAAGCCGTGTAGGACAGAGAGTGAATACACATACTATACAGAGATGCTGTTTCAGAAACCAATGTGAGTTTGGAAAATTGCACAATGTAAATCTATTCTAGTAGACCTCAACAATGGAATTATGATCAGTAGAAATGGCCATGACATGGGACCTTTAAAGATGATTCCATTCGAGATCCTCCATTAACTTTAGGTTCTTGGTTTGTCTGTCAAAGTAACGGTGAGGGCTCTGAGACGTGAGAGACGGACCCAGTAGCATGCAGCCTGTCTGAGCGAGGATTAAAACTCAGACGTTTGACAGATTAGTAACCAGCACTGGTTTTGTCCATAGTACCATTTTCTTAACGGAGCGTCCACACAGCAGCGTGCGTTGACGCTTGGCGGTGGGCGTATCTGAAGCTTGGGGATTTTTTGCGACCAACAACCAATCACATGAATCTCCCGCCCCCGACATACAAAGCAATAGCAATGTTGAAACGAAGTAAACTGGATATAAAATCCCCAAACAGGCGAACACCTACCAGTTTCACCCACTGTCTCTGCCACCTCCCTCCATGCCTCGCTCCTCCGGTTTGTATCCCGGTAGTTGAACAGAGACTGATCGTTCAGCACCGGGTGATTCACTACCGCTGTAATCCATTTTCCCTCCATTTTTTGGAATATGAGGAAATGACCTGCGTAGTCTCTCCCAGCATACACGCGGTTTGATTGGCTAGCGCTTGTACTGGCAGATTTGCATAAATGGGATTTCATTGGCTGAGGCTTCTGCCGAGGCGCCAAAAGTTGAACATTGCTCAACTTTTGAAGCGAGCAACGCCAGCAACGCTCCATGTCGCTTCCCAAAATGCAGTTCGGCTAAAAGTGACGTCACCCCATTCAAAGTGAATGGGCAGAAGCGTTGGAAGCTTCAACGCACGCCGCTGTGTGGACGGGCAGTTAGTGTCAGCCTGACACATTCATTGGAGACTTTAAGATCTCAACTAGAAACAATACTCAGTTTCACCTGCAGAACTTGAGTTCATTATTCTGGACCCAATGGTGGATCCTGTAGGTTTAAGCCTCTTACACACCAAACTGACACCAAAGAACACGTCCCGACAGAACGTCGCCTCACGTCTCTGCGTCTTGGCCATGTGTCGCACCGGAACACACCGCAAAGACTTCAGCCGATGGCCAAGTTGCACGTACGAACTGCGCATGCGAGAGTCGCAATAACTCTCCTTACCAGCAGGCGGCGGTAGTGTGTATTCGTCATTCAAAAGAGGCAACAACGGAAGACAGATGCGGTAACGAGTAGAAGACAGACTGCGTGATAACCGAGAGTAGAAGAACAGACTGCGTGATATAAACAAACAACAAATAGCGTGTGCGTTCAACTTCCATTTTCACTCTACAGCGAGAAGCTCACGGGGCTTTCCCGAACCTGTGTCGAGAGCTGGAGTTCAATGAAATCTCAGATTTGCCTTCTTAATAGTTTGTTTGGGTCCCTCACTTCCGTTTCGCTTCTCATGCACTGATTCGCTAAGATGAACAGCCAATCAGAGTCATTTATTTGGCCTTTGGCCTTTGGCCTCCCGATTCAACATGTCGAATCAGCGGCGGAAGGTGTCGGCACGGCCGAAAAGACACGACGGTGCAGTACACACCAAGACACACTAATCTGAGTAGGGCGACACGACGCTCATCGACGGACCGACATCTATCGACGCCGAAAATCGTCTCGGTGTGTAAGGAGCTTTAAAGAGGTTAAAGAGAAACTTAACACCAGTCTGAAAAACTGAGTTTTGCTGCCCTCTCTGGTTGGAGGTTTAAAGTCTGCTGCAGTCTGATGGGTGTGGTCAGAGGAATACCTGTAACCACACCCAGCTGTGACCTAATGATGTCACAGTGTACCAACACACCCTAAAGTACAGCTCTACATCACCTGAAGACAAGTTAAAGCCCCAGGAGACAAGTTAAAGCCCCAGGAGACAAGTTAAAGCACATCGTGGACCCGTTCCCCCTCACCTGAGCGCAGTAGAGGTTCATGAGGCTGAGCGTGAAGAACTGCAGGCAGACGGGGAAGCAGTAGAGCAGCCAGAAGGCGAAGGGTCCGAGAGCGTTGGCGGTCACACAGTCTCTGAAGTAGAAGGAGAAGAGGAGGGCTCTCAGGGCGGCCCACAGCAGACACAGGAACAGGAAGGCCGTCTGGTAGCTGAAGCGCTTGTGTCGGTATCTCAGAACCAACCACAGCTGGGCGTAGACGAAGGCGAAGAGCAGCGAGTAGAATATGGTGTAGGCGATGGTGAGACCCAGCTTCACGTAGGGGGGGATCGCCGGCGTGATGGTGGGAGGGGGAGGGAGGTGGGAGTCGTTACCGGCATGCTGCTGCTCCAGGATCCCCTCCATCGCCTCCCCATTCATCCCTCCTGTTCCCTACAGAGGGGGGAGGGAAGACAGCGCTGATCTCTGGGTGGAGCAGAAGAAGAAGAAACGTGTCTCAGAGCGATAGACGGATCCTTCACATCCATCCACTCTCCTCCAGACACACGATCTGACTCACAGAGAGCAGCAGGAGGAGGAGAGACTCCACCCCTCTTTTTGCCGGTGCCTGGTGCAGAGCGATTGGTGGCTGGGGGTCATGTGATCATAGTCCCCAGCAGGCGATTGGCTGAGCAAGAGGAGGATGCTGCAGAGAGGAGAGGAAGGTGGAGAGATGGAAGGAGAGAGAGGTGGGAGCTGTGGTACCACACACACACATACACACATACACACGCACACACGCACACACGCACACACGCACTAACTGCGTCACAGCAGCGTCATGCAGGCAGCTTTGACTGCTACCGCTTTTTTCAGACAGATACGGATGGATAGGGAAAAACGTGGTTTGTGGCAGCAGTTAAACACGTGGGGGTTTATTTAATTATAATTTTGTGAATAATTATTGACTCATAATACATCGATGAAGATTTAATAAAACACCTATAAGGGGTTAAACGGTACAATGCCACACAAATTCAAACTACTCCTTTCAAACATGTCAAATGCCCACATCAAAATTGTTAAAATATTCCTAAAAAATCACAAAATAATAATAACTTTCATTTTGGGAGGTTTTATTTAGAGTGTATTCATTAGAGATCAGGAGTAATTCAAGAATCGACCCCAATGTCTTTTAAATTGACAAAATAAGTATTTTTTTTTAAAGATTGGCGCCTCGACATTTAGATTTCCAGATAATTTCTTCCAAGCAGACAATCAGTGCAGTATTCATTGGTTCGGTAGAAATATGTGTCACATCCATCCGGTTACACTGCAGGATAAGTGACTGGCCAATACTGGAGTTACTATCAGGACACCACTCATTTAAACCTCCTCCTCCTCCTCCTCCTCCTCCTCCTCCTCCTCCTCCTCCTCCTCCTCCTCCTCCTCCTCCTCCTCCTCCTCCTCCTCCTCCTCTTCCCTGCTTTTACATAACAGGCGGTTGTTAGATAATACAGGAAGCAGCTCGTGTCCTCACGCTGACGACAGAGACACACACTCCATTTTTTATATCCAACTCATTTGATTCACGCTAAAAGATGACGTGGATTTGAAGGAAATATTAAATACTTTAGATATTTGGACGAGGTTATCAAAAAAGATTTTCATTTGAAAGTCATCGTACTTCATGTTTAACGTTGTATTATGCACAGTACTTATGCTTTATAAACCATTATTAACACCTGTGTGTGTGTGTGTGTGTGTGTGTGTGTGTGTGTGTGTGGTCTAGCATTACTATACTTGTGGGGACCTAAATCTGTTTACATAGTCACGTGTGGGGACTGGGTTCCCTTATGGGGACAAATTGGAGGTCCCCATAAGGGGGATCATTCATTTTAGGGTGAAGACTTGGTTAGGTTAAGGGTTAGGGTTAGGCATGTGTTGGTTATGGTTAGGGTTAGGATAAGTCTCCAGGAAATGCATGCAAGTCAATGTAATGTCCCCTGAAGTGGTGTGTGTGTGTGTGTGTGTGTGTGTGTGTGTGTGTGTGTGTGTGTGTGGTGTGTGTGTGTGTGTGTGTGTGTGTGTGTGTGTGTGTGTGTGTGGTGTGTGTGTGTGTGTGTGTGTGTGTGGTGTGTGTGTGTGTGTGGTGTGTGTGTGTGTGTGTGTGTGTGTGTGTGTGTGTGTGTGTGTGTGTGGTGTGTGTGTGTGTGTGTGTGTGTGTGTGTGTGTGTGGTGTGTGTGTGTGTGAAGGCATTAGGAAATGGCTATTTAAAAGACTTTCTCTTATGTGTTGGTTAGTAACTAAGTACATTTCCTCAATTACTTAATTATAAAGCATGTCTGAACTGTTACGTTCCCTCCTAACTAGGGGTACAAAGGGAAGTAACAAAACACCCAAATAACCGGGCGAGAGAAAAGAGGAAACGGTCTACTGAAGCCACAAAGTGATGTTTTAATGGACAAAAGAAAAAGGGCTCATCAGCCAACTTGCAAAGCAAACTAAAATAAATACAGGAAAAGGTAAACTGGAGCACATCTCCTAACAGTTCACAAGAGCACAGGCCTCACACAGAGACATGCTGCACACATGCAGCCAGAGGAGAAGGAGAGAGGCCACTGCAGCCTTCCTCAGGTCCTTTATGGAGGCCTTGATTGGGGAGAGGCTGCACCTGGAGACAATCAGGGAGAGAGAGAGGCCGTTTCTCAATCTCGAGGATTCTGGCTTCCAAGCCAATATTTCAAGGATGCTACGTCATCGAGTGCCGCCGAAGGACTGTTCCAATCTCCAGCATACTTGGAATTCCACCGAGGCCGCGTCCTTGGTTTGGGGGAAATTTCGATGCTGCACATGGGTAGACTTCGCGTCCTTAAAATTCCCACAATGCTTTGCGCACGGACCAATTTCAAAAACCCTTGCGGAGAATGGCTGAATCGACGCAGCACACATTGAAATGTAAGTATAGTGGCGTAGAACACGTGTTGGTAAATATGTTACTTTGTTGCATTTGTTTGTTTCCACCAAACATGTGTTCCGTGAAAGTAAAGCAAGTTCATAATTAGATGGACATCGTGAGGGATTTACTTTCGTTAGCCTGTTCCATTCTTCTTCCTTTTCCGAAGCCGTGGCTTGGAAGTATACTTGCTTCATTTCGGACTTCGAAGTGACTTGGAAGTACGCGACTACCAAGCCAGCATCCTCGCGATTGAGAAACACCCATCGACACACACACAAAAGCACACACACAAGCACCAACTGCGGCACGTAACAAGAACGTTGTAATTATAATAATTATTAAAACATTCACTCTCTTACTTTTGTTCTGTTTGTTCTTGCACTATTTGTATTGTTTTATTGTTTTGTGCCTGATATATATCTTTATCTTGCATAGTTTGAGGATGTGTGCATAAGACAAGAAAGCCTTGAATCTTAACCTATACTTTATAATTGTTTCTGTTAATGTTACTTTATGTTTCCGTTCCAGCACATCATTTGCTTAACTTACATGTTGTGTTAACATCAAAAAAGACCCCTAGTTTTGCTGATATAGGCTTAGTTTGTCGGGGGACATCTTACTTCTTCCTTCTCTCTGTCTATACCCGTGTACTCTCATGTTCCCGATTAACCCAGCTTCCCCAAATGTCTTTCTTTTTGGGGTCTATATATGCTGGGATCCGGAGTCATGGATGATCCTGCGGTCTTGTGTCCTGGATCGCGAGCGCTGGATCTTGAGTCGTGGCTGTGGTCCTGGATCATCGGTCCTGGATGGATATCCTCGTGGATTCATCTTCCTATTATACACGCATGCATTTCCAAACATTTGGACTACCTATGTTGCAAATGTATTATCTTTTCAATTTACACACGGCATCTATTGCACGTCTGTCCGTCCTGGGAGAGGGATCCCTCCTCTGTTGCTCTCCCTGAGGTTTCTCCCATTTTTCCCTTTAAACTGGGTTTTCTTTGGAAGTTTTTCCTTGTACGATGTGAGGGTCTAAGGACAGAGGGTGTCGTATTGTCATACTGATATTCTGTACACACTGTGAAGACCACTGAGACAAATGTAACATTTGTGATATTGGGCTATATAAATAAACATTGATTGATTGATTGAAAAGACAACAAACATATTCGCCTATAAAATAAAACATATCGTAAATTATTTAGCTAACATTGTGTTTTATTTTTACCTTTGACTCCTTACATATGAACTTAGCAAAGCGCTATAAAACTACCATGTTATTTATTTCTTTATTTTTACATGAATATAATTGACCTTCTTATAATCAAGAAATGGATTTAAGGAACTCTTCAGAGAGTGCTGATTTTGTCATACATTAAGAGACATGTCATGCCGTGATGCTAGTAAGTAGTAATAATGAAATATTTGTACCTCAGGATTGAAATGGAAAGTTCCAGAGAGCTTTTCTGCTCCGCTGCCAGGACTAAACGCACCCTGACAGAACATAAATATTGCAAACCTCAGCAAGGAACTTTTTTCAACGCCGCCTGAAAACCCAATGAACTCCTCGGGTTATTATTGAGCGTGACTCCAAGTGTATACAACACGATAAAGACATAGACGTGCTACTGTAGAGAACATTTTCATATGTTCTCATTAAAATGCAGTTACACAGCGTGAACAGTTTAGGCTTTTATCCAAAGCAATCTGTGGTCCAATATCTTTCCCAAGGACACTTTGATATGCAGTCTGCAGGGGATCGAACCAAGGACCATCTCCTCCTGAGCCACAGCTGCCCATCTTTCTGTAACAACCATAAACAAACACATGTGCCTTATTAAGGAGACCATTCTGAACATTTTGACAAAATGGAAAGAGGGTTTGATGAGTAGAAACTTTAAAGGGACCCTGTTGTGCTTCTTGCTGCGTTCCCTTTAACCTGTAGTGTGTTATATGGGGTTTGTGCATGTACATGGTCTGCTGAGGTTACAATCCCTGTGTTCATGGACTCCTTTGTTTACTTCAAGAACATAGTGACATCACTATGTAACATTTGCCTTCTATTGGCTAGCGCTCCAACACATTGTATGTGATAGGCTAAGTGGCGTGACATCTCTAAGCGGTTGACCAATCACAACAGAGCCGGCCAGCTAACCAATCAGAGCAGACTGGGCTCTGGTTTCAGACAGAGGGTGAAAAGAGGTGCTGCAACACAGGCAGTGTGAGAGGAATAAAGAGCTTTTTGAACATTAAAGCATGGAGACATGTCCCAGGAGAGACACTACATACTGATATGGACCTGAACATGAGCAGGATACGTCCCCTTTAAGGGAGGATGGTGAGGAGAAGAAATGGTAAAAAGGAGTCGTTTTGCAGTTAGACTCTGTGTCCACAAGATGGCGACTTTGTCCATCTCTAGATGATCTTAGTAAGTGTTGAGCTTTTAGTTTATTTAAGACAACCTCCGTGTCTCCAATATTTCAATGACTGTCTGTTTCTAGAAGACTTCGGATTTTAAAGTGTTATAAAAGAAGTTATATAAACAGTATTTCAATGTCCTGCTACTCACACACTCCTACTTTAAACCGCATGGTTATCGGACCTTACCTTTTATTTAGAAAAACACATGCTATGCTTGAATGATATCATGCAGTATTGTACTAATCAGTATTTTTAAAGTGTTTAAAATCGTCTCAACATGAAAAACGACACGATTCAAATAATTTTTGAATTAAGGCATTTTATTTTGTATTGAGCAGTCCTATTTTCTCATACATTTTTTACATTAACTTAACGTGAAAAATAGGAAGTACTTTTTAAAATGAGACATTTATTTTGAAAAACGAAAGTTGACGGAAGTCATTGCATTTGATATTTAAATTCCAGCCCCCCGGCCTGTTACCCCCGCTGTTCCTCCATCCATCCATTCCTCCCGCCTCTCCTTTCCCATCAGTCTGCCTCTTGTTACCCGCTCATCTCACCTCATCCCCGGCTTACTTCTCCAAGAAACACCGCTCTCTCTAACTTTATCTGTGGAGCATTTGTGGAGAAAATGAGTCCCCGGTACCGGAGCTGGTTGTGGTTCTGGTCGTGCTTGCTGAGCCTGAGTGTTTTGACCCATGCTTTGGAGCTGGAGGAGCTGTTTGAGTTCGGAGAAGAAGCCGGAGACCAGCAGCTGAAACCCGGGTCCGACTCCACCGCAGAGCTGCCTCTCAACGGATCTCTGTACTTCTTCGGCGACACCTTCCACAAAGTTTATGTGAGTCCAACACCCCGCAGATTGTGCGTTTAACGAGACTGAGGCCGGATTTCATTATGAGGTTCATTCATAAAAGTTGAAGAAGTGTGCAAGAATCAGGGGGAAAGAGCAGGAGAACATAGAGGGAACATCCAAGGTGGGTTAGGCTGTTTTGCATGGGGTTGATCAACTTCAGTAAAAACGTAATTCGCAGAGTTTCCAAGTTGTTCAGTTAAATAAGACAATAAGTAAATCAGCATTTCAGAAATAAAACTATACAACTTGAATGAATGAATGTCTTAGATTTCTCTAGGTTTTTTCATCAGTAACCATTTCTACACTTAAAGGTAATTCAAATGCAAAACATAAATGTATGTCTGAGTTTGCAGTGCCACGGATGTGTCTTAAAAGCGCACTTATGTTAGCATACAATCATATGTTAATTTAAATCACATTTTGTCTGTTTCCTAGCATGATGCACATTTCGACTTGTTTTACTTGGAAGAAAACATAACAAAGGAAGGGAATTTAAACGTCTTTATCCCAGAAATCTGATATAGGTTATGGTGGCATGTGATATGTAACTTTTAGGAGAAAATCTACATTTTTAGGTCAAAGTGACAAAATCTTGCCTTAACTCTACACTTTGCTCTGATACTTTAATAAATACAAGCAACAGAGGATATATTTGAGAGAATGTTGGCTTTAATTTCTGTTATTTAACATTTGACTTTGTATATTAAGAACAATTGTTTTAATTGAACTATTTTTAAGCTTTTAATGCAATCTTCTGAGGCTGCCATTCCCACCTTTATTCAGCCCAAATGTAACGTGACGTGATTCACGTATTGATCCAGCTGGCCTGATTGCTCTGTCCGTAAAGCCCCACGATCTTTACTCTTCTTGTCTCTTGTTTGTCTGTGTGTTTGTTGACACCTCATGAGGTCTTCTGTTTAATCAGTGGTTGACACCTCAGCTGCTTTTACATTGTTTCACTTCAACTTACACTTCAGGTCCCGTTTAGTGAAAACATCTGTTGTCTCGTTTAACTCCCAAGCTTTCACTATTCATACCGTTTCAACTCCTTTTCTCAGAGCTGCGCAATACATCGTTTTTTAATCGCTATCAAACCCAACACGAGAGAGACTGCGATTTTGCAAGCAAGGACTTTTATACGAGGTTAAAAATACCACTTTTAAATGTTACTATTTCTGTTTTTATTGGTGTTTAGTTCGTTGGACTTCTTTTTGAAATGTAACAAGCTATTTGTTACTTTGAGCAGTAAACAGCAGTGAGGCTGAAGTTCATATACTTTAATGTCTGTTTATTTATTGGAAGTAATATAAGTATTTGCAATATTCAACCCTGGTATTTCTCCTTTTCTCATATTTTGCGGGCTTAATTTGAAATGTAATCCTCTCTTAGTTATTCAACTTGTAACATATTGTTTTACGCTTTAACTGCACGACAGGACTTCCATACATCTCCAGCTCAATATGTCGACTTCTCCCACTGCCAACTTTCCATCGTGATAACACGCAGGATGAGTGAGCTGTCTCTTCAGCTTCAGAGTCTGCTCTCTCTCTCTGATTGTTTGTTGACACCTGATAAGGTTTTCTATTGGCTCTCCACCTCCATGCATTTTAAAGCTGGTTACAAAATGTGTGTTTGTGTGTGTGTGTGGTGTGTGTGTGTGTGTGTGTGTGTGTGTGTGTTCCCTGCTGTCATAGCTGCTGCTTTTGGTTTAGACCCACAGACTTGTGGGGATTGCGGAGGTGACACGTTGAAGTGTTGGTGGTGTGAACAGACAGGTGGAGTGTGTGTGTGTGTGTGTGTGTGTGGGGTTTGCTGTTTGTTCAGTTCTCTGAGAGACGGAGGTGTTGGATTCTCTGAACAGAGGAACAGAGGCTGGAATGCGAGTCAATTAAAAGCCAACACAAATAACCCTTTCATCAAGCCGACACACACACACACACACACACACACACACACACACACACACACACACACACTGCATACCTCTGGTCATGTGACAGATAATCCAGATTGTAGCATCGACACTCTCGGCGTGGAAAATGTTTCCAGCGTGTTCAACTTCTGTAATCTCGTTTTAATTGAGTTCATTTCTACATAGTTTATATTGCCTTAAGGGGTTAAAGAAATACAAAGCTAAGTGTACACTTTGGCAACTGCCTTGGGGGCCCCACGCCCCAAGGGGCCATGTTTGTGGTACTTTGATTTAATGCTAATGTTGTAATGGAATTTGTGCTACTACAGAAGAATAACAACGTACATTACTATCCCCGCCAAGCAGCTTATTGTTTTCATTATGGTTTGTTTGTTTGTGAGCATGGCAACCAGCTTTCTTTACGCTCAGTGGAAGGGTGTCGCACGGGCCGCTGAAGACCTCATTAACGTTTTGAGTAGATCCAGATCTTGGGCGGGTACACAAGTTATTTTTTTACTTTTGATAGCATTTAGAGATAAAGCATTTTGCCGTGGTGGAGGTCTGAGCTCGCCTCCATGTTAACTAATGATTTGGCCATGTTTGATATGACTTCCCATTGCCAAATTTACTTAGCGTATAATCACTATTGGGTTGTCGTAATTGCCACATAAGCCGCGTTCACACTGCGGTACTTTTCCCACAAAGGTTCATGCGAACTTAGTTCATGCGAAACTCTTTAGTTCTCATGAACTAAGTACAGATCGCGTTCACACCGGAAAAAAGTCCCTGGGGAGGATTAGGCAAATGAAGCCGCTGGCGTCACTTCTTCTTCTTCTTCTGCTTTGGGTTTACTGGCAGGCCGCAAACCACTTCACGGCGTATACTGCCGCCCAAAGTCCCCGGCCGGAAGTCCCCGGAGTTGGGGAAGGCTTCAGTAGAAGCTGCTGGGAGTCCCAGCAGCTTCTACTGAAGCCTTCCGAGTAAATCGCCAGAACGCCGACACCTCCTCATCTCCACCGCTCCCATGTTTTATTTTGTGTTGCCATAAGTTAGTCTCTCTGCGTTTCTGCGCTGGGCTAATGCTAATGCTAATAATGCTAATGCGAGGATAATAAAATGGCGGCTTCACAAAACCTTTTGGGAGTTTTACAGGGGCGTGGTTTGCAATCCGCCCAGCCAATCAGAAATATAGCTCTTTTCTCACAAAAGAGCCGTTCGAAAGTCCCTGCTCTCTAGCAGGGACTTTCGAGTGGGTAAAAAGGTTCGCATGAACTACTTTTAGTACCGGCTCTTTTTGGTGTGAACGCGATCATGAACTAAGTTCGCATGAACCTTTGTGGGAAAAGTACCGCAGTGTGAACGCGGCTATAGAAGTCCTGGGTCTATGTGGTAATGTTTCATGATACATTGGAGTACTGGTTGTTTCTGATTGGGTGATTTGGCTTTCTCTCCACAAACTAGGGTTGCAATCATTTCTTTTTCATATCTTCCCATCGTGGTACCTTAAAGTCTAAGATAGGCGAACTGGAGTCACAGAAAGCCAGTTTGTATTTGGTGATACGATGGGTTTTAAGATGCCAAATGTGAGTTTCTACATATTAAAGAACAATGACCAGCACCAGTGAAGAACATGCCTACAACACATCTATTTGCACACATTCAAATCACTCTCACTTCTGTCAAGGCTTTATTACAAAGAGTCCTTACCGCAGGGTTCGAATCAAAAACAGCAAAAAAAGGGTCAATGAAGCCAATACATCTTTTTAATAGCAATGTCTGCATTATTTAAACAATGACTCTGTTTGAAAAGTCTGTGCTTGTTGTGACAGTATCACAATATATATATAATATGACGGTGAACTAATTAACCCTCACTATTCAAAGGGAGAGCATAGACAGCATAACAGAGACGCAGACTATTTCCCCTTCACTAACGTTTGATTAGTTTGCTCAGGAAAGATTTGCTCCAGCAGCTGAACCCCTTCCTCGCCCCGAGTCATCCACAGAGTGTCTTTCCTCTGATTGCATCACGTCACCATTTGTTTCTCGTCCTCCTGTTAAAACACGCAGACCACACACATCTCCCCTCTGCAGGAAGTCACCGGGACATCTCGAGGGTCGCCTTCATGGTTCTCCTTATTTCAGACGCTGCAGGCAGAATGTGCTTAACTCCGAGCAGACATTTAGACGAAGACAAAGACGTAGGTTTGTTGTTGGAGGGTAAAGGAGGTGAACGGTGTTCTCCTACGGGACAGGAAGTGAACGGATGCTGCAGTCCTGTTGGTTTTACCCCTCAAGCACTAACAATGAATCTCTTTGGCCAACACTTGGTCCACAAAGTATTTCTGAATACTATTCAGTTACACGTTTCGTACCATGTTGACAACTGTTAAATGTTCTGTTAACACAAGCAGTTGTTCAAGAGCACTCTATAAAACTCTTAAGATTTAGATTTTGAGTGTTTTAAGATTTAGACCACACATATAGACAATGCAGTCTTCCAGTAACAGACAGGCTACACTGCTGTCAGATACTGTAACTACAGTGCTTTGTATCTGGACACCTTTTGGTCAGTCTGACAAAGAGAATTAGGGTTTTGCTTATTTAACGGCTGGTTGTCAAATTCCATAATACCGTACAGTTGTTCATGCCTACTTGTAAGAATAGTCATCATTTATGGGCAGATGTTATGAAATCTAATGTCCATAGTCACACTGAAGACAGAATGAACCCATTTTATTTTGAAATCTGTAAATAAAATGGATTCATGAAACTGGACCCCACATTTCTCCAATTAGCAAAGCTGCAGTTGGTTTGAGGCCCAACGTGAGATTTGATGACAACAAGATAAAAAAGGAATGTCGGATTGGTCCTTTAGTTAAGGCTGTAATGAACCACGTCCATAGTGCGAGGACGATATCACTTGCGATCTTTAAACTCATAATTAAATATACAACGCCAATATCGTTGTTCTTTGGTTCACTGCCGACATGTGCGCAGAAACTGATAAAAATAGTGAAATGCATTATTACCATTCCAACAAAAGTGGTTTTATCGTTAATTATTTATCAACCCCTTAGAGAGAAAGTCTTAATGCCTTAATTTATCGCATTTCAAGCAGTATTTACGAAATGTTCACATCGCACTTACGAAAAGTGTTCTTTATATGTGGTAACGTAGTAAACTATAGTTCTGCAGGTCTGAACACAAAAACAAGAGCTTTTGTAATAATGGAGCTTTTCAGAATAAAATGCCTCGAAGCCTTGCGATGGTCTCGCAATGTGAAGCTCTAATTGGTTGCTGTGAGTCTGCAGTCCACAAAGGACCCGCCCCCCTCTTTAAAGTCTCTCCACCTACCCCCCTAAAACAGGGACATCCTGTCGGCCCCCAGTAATTATCAGCACTCCTCCAGCTTCCTTTTATACACTCGATCTGACGTCAGGTAGGAAAACACTGAAGGGTCGATAATGAAATCACATCTCTTGGCTGGGCTCCAGCTGCTGCTGCTGTTGAGGGTCTATTCCTCCGCAGGAAGTGGAGGGTCCTCTGCAGAGTTGGCACATCTGGAAGGTATGCACGCGAGACATCTGTCCTCCAAAACCAGATGGCAATACTCCGTGTGTTTCCTCCCTCTGCTGTTCTCACACTGATAACGGTGATCTCAGGCGTCCGACACGCGGGATGTCAGAGACGTTCTGGCAGGTTTCCACTGAGGTCCTCAAACACGCCATGCATTGCTGTGCATGTACACACTGGTGATTTACTGTGGACATGTGCAGCAGGGAATCCAACATGTCGGCTTCAGGAAACTATGTTCATGTCTTATTTCATAGATTATTAACGTACACACTAATGACTAAAGCCATGTACTCATTAGCACACACACACCCTTTTAGTTAATATGTAGGTGGTGTGACTCAACACACTTCTACATATTTCATGTACAATGAAAGTGACAACATTTTCTGTGGGAAGTGTGATCAAAGTAGATGTGTGTTTGCACGGTAACAAAATGTGGATAGAGACGTGTATTCTAATAAAAAATAGATAAGCGTCTGATTTGACTGAATTTAGGAGAGAAGGTTTCTCTAGGTTTTCTCTACTAAAGGATGTGTGCCAGAGATGTTCACAAGTCTTTTTTTGCAAGTCCAAGTCAAGTCTCAAGTCTTTGGTCACGAGTCCAAGTCAAGTCTCAAGTCTTTGTGGGGTGAGACTTGATCAAGTCTCAAGTCTTTGGTCACGAGTCCAAGTCAAGTCTCAAGTCTCTAAAAAAATAAAAGTCTCATGTCTCTTCTGGTTGTAATAAGCCTTCTATTGTCTGCTGCTATCCAGTCTGTTAAGAATACTGCACAGCTATATCTAAGAAATGCAAAGCATGTACTGTGTTATTATCACTCCTATATCTATTAGCATACAGTATCAGTACTGATTAGTTGTTTGTTATATGATCACTTTAAACAGGCTATTGTAATATGAGGAAAAACATCACACTTTAGCTAAATGCAAACAACTTATAAGCAAAACAATTCAGAATCAGAAATACGTCAAATACGTCTTTGTATCAACCGTATTGTTTAATTACACTGGGTCTCTAATGACATATTTTAAGTCTACTATTAATAAACATATTCCTCTATCCTCTCACTCAAAGCCAGTGTCATGGTAACCTGATAAACCTGTAACATTAACGCTACGTGGTCAACAATAAACCTGTAACCTGCCTATAAACCCACAGATGTATTTATGTATGTAACTATGTATTTTTCTACGTTTAACGTTAGCCAGTAGATGGTGGCAGCGGAACGTAATGATTAACGTTACCGAGCTTTTTTATGTCATGTCAAGAGTTGGATGTCAACGCCACTCAACGCAAACAAGTGCGACAAGAAAACATTCACTAATCTTTTCAAATATTCAGTTACAAAGCTAGCAGCAAGCTAAGTTAACATTACAGCTGATGCTGAGCTAAACATGTTTGCTAACCGTCCATGCGTTAATGTGACTGACCTCTCCGGGTGAGTTTTCAAGTGCCTGATGAAATCCGACGTTGTTGCGCTAGCATCCTTGATTTTGATATTGCAGACTTTGCAGTGTGTGCTCCTGTTGTTGGTGCAGCCGGCGTTTTGTTAGAAGTGTTTGTAGCTGAACCTAATTACAAGCGGTACAGCCGCAGGTCGCTATTGTGTTACTACGAGGTAGTAACAGAGGCGCGCACGTCTGCGTAATGAGCCCGGCTAAAGTAACTGGATGGCCTACCTGCCTGTCAGCCTCCCATCTGGGCACAAACGTATCTCGTGCCCTCATTGGTCATGTGCGCGTTCGTGTGTGTTGGAGGAGGCGGGCTCTATAAGGAAGTAGCAGCCTCTAGCAGATTATCTCCGGTTGTGTATTTTCAAATTCTAGCGATCTCGAGCCGGTTTCTCTCAAATGTACCTCCCCCACCTTTAATACGCCAAAAATAGAAAACACAATGATTGTTCACGAGTCCCAACACACGAGTCCAAGTCGAGTCTGAAGTCTTTTGGTCAGGAGTCCAAGTCAAGTCTCAAGTCTCTGTGTGTGCGACTTAAGTGCGACTCGAGTCCCCATCTCTGATATGTGCTAATATATGCTGCTAGTAGACTGTATTTAGGTGTATTTTCTCTAAATGTTTTTTACACGTTTCCACACAAATAGATGAATCTGTCCGACATGTGTGATGACAGCCATGTTCTGGCAAGTTTCCACTGAGAGCGCATGCAGGTCCTCAAACACTGCATGCGTTATTATTACAGGTACACACTGGTGATTTACTGTGGAAAATATGCAGCAGAGAATCCAACATGTCGACTTCAGGAAACTATTTCACATGTGTCGTTGCATATGTTAACCCTCTGAGACCCACATAGGACATTTCCGTTTTGTGTATGTTTGTGTTTTGCCTATAAATGGTCATTTCTTTGCCGTATAATCAGGTGTTACACATCCCAGGAATCAGCACAACCTCCGCTAATGATATATGTCACTCATTAGAGACTTATACACACATAGGGGATGTTTGCCTATAAATAAAAAATGGAGCTTGAATTTTTTACTTATTTAATTAAAAATAACTGCTAACCATAACATTTAAAGAAACAGACAATTGCACACATTTATTATCATTGTATCAGAACTGATTAGAAGATTCTAACTGATTATGTTCATTAGTTATGCCCCTTCTTTTGGGCAGTGACCATGAGCGTTCTTTTGCCAGGAATTGTCATTTTTGTCCTTCCAATTTTGAAGACTACACATCATGGCAGTTCCTGTCCACAATCACACATCGCATGCTGAGCAGATTCGTCTGAATTTTCATCGACATCGTCACCTTGAAAAATCGGCTCCAAAGCCTCAGCTTTAGTAAACTTCCTTGCCATACCTCGGTCTACTTTTAAGACACTCAAAGAACGTATTCCAACTTTTATTTTCGCGCGTGGAATTATACCGGCTCTCGTTAACTGACTCTGAATCAGACCCCGATTGGCTTTGACTGCGTCCACTCGGTGTCCGATTCAGAAACGGGACTCTGACACTCTGTCACAAACAAAGATGGTGGATGAGAATAGATTTATAAAACAACCAGAAAACGATAAGCAATGCGCCAGAATCAAGGTGAGACTATCCGCATCTTTTAAAACTTTACGCACATTCGTTTCACCGAAATAAGTAAACGCCTCTCAATGAAAAACGTAATAGAGTTGTTTATTGCCGTTGCTGTAGTTTAAGAGGAACAACGCGGCATGTCTCTGGCTCAAACTGCTGAGAAGTTATGACGCTTTGAACACAACGTGATATTTGGGATCGAAGACGGGTCTCAGAGGGTCTGTACAAATTGCATCTTTGTAATCAGGTTTTGATGGATGTTGTTCCCTTCAACCATTGTTTCACGTCCTTTCTGACTAAATTGGCATGCTGCGGAGAGGTCATCCATCACAGTTAATGGTTGCATTATTGCCGTGTAATGCATTGGAGATTTATTTTCTAAAATCAATTCCAGTGGAGAAAAGCGTTGCATTCGTGCGGAAGATATCTATATTCATCATCAATGGTTCCATTATCGCAGATTTCTTAATGACCAAGATCCATGATGGCTTTAAACGTCTTTTTGTTTATCCAGAAAAAATTGTCCAAAGATATTCAATAGAAAAGAACATTAACGCGGTTAACGTTTTACTTCCCTGAAAAGTGTAGCTGTATTAAAAGTCTGAAGCCAAATGTTTCATCCAAAGCTTCGTCTTCCTCCGCCTGTTCAACCTGTGAACGTATCAAAGCTTTGGGAGTGTCGTTAGCCATTAGCTTGTTTTCCGCTCAGACAAAAGACTTCCTGTGACGAAGCTCCCGAGTCCTCGGCTCTGCAGGCGTCTTCCTCTAAAGTCAGCTTCCTGCTGGGAGACGCCGGCTTTTCACCCACAAGCTGCTGTCATTCATGCGTTCCTCTGAAGGAAGTCTCCTCGGTGAAAAGCTCCCCTGAAGAGCCGCCTCTACGCTGAGCCCCTCGAGGCTTTTCAGGGGCAGCCGAGCAGCACGGCTTTTCGTCTCGGGCTCTTGTTTCATTTCGCGGCATCATCTCAAACGCACATAGCCTTCTTTCATGTTTTCGCAAAGCTCAGGCTCTGACCTTTGACCTCTCTGCTCGTCTGCTTGAAGATTTATGTTACCTGCACTCCACAGGTAGAGTCATTTCCTCCTGTTAGAAGTTAAATCATACATTTCAAAAACTGCAGTCAGCAAAGTCGGTCAGGATTACGCCGCAGGAATAAGTCCTGAAACCTGGAAATGACCCTAAGCCTAACCACTTCCTGTTCCCTCGTCTAGCAGACAACGGTTTTTTTTAACGGTTTGCGGTTAGATGACTGAAATAAGATCTCACAAGCTGAAGAGATTTTTACGTCATGTTCTACGACATAAAATACATCAGTAGTTACCCAACTCGTGAACGTCCAAAGCTTCCATATGTCATAAAAATGACGGTTGCTATCAAGTGACAATCACATATATTTGTTTATGTCTTTAAATCTTTCTTGAAAGACCGAGATGTTTTCGAACACAGTTGTTGAAATGTTCTTAACCCTAAAAACCCCAAATAATGCCTACCACAAAACATTGACGATGACCATCCTTCAACCACCAAGTGTGGAGAACGTCAGTGGCGAACCGTATCTATCATAACTGGACCTTCTGTAGACACACACACGACGCACCCCCCCCCCGCCGCACCCCCCCCCCTCCGCGGCATTATACTGTCCGTCTTTTCACTGAATTGTCGTCTTGAAAAGGAACTCACAACAACTCCGCAACAACTTCATCTCCACCTGTTGCACTTGTCATTTCAACGTTAAAAACAATAAAACGGCAGGAATTGCTTCGTCACATTCTTCCAGATCTTCTGCCTCGAGCCAGTGAACTAGCGGGCCTTCTAGAGCACCCTGGAACCGAGGGGAACTCTGAAGGAACACGCCCATTGGCTACAAATCAATATCTGATTGGTTGATCAAACTGTCAGTCCAAACGTAGTCTCTCATTCAGTGCAACGGCCAGGGCATTCGATCAAGGATGTAGAATACCTTGGTGAAGGATGTTCTACCCAGAGACCCAGAACAAGATCTGATTGGTTGCTTTCTTTGCTAACACAAAAATGAACACTGAAATGCGTTGTGCATATCAACGTAACACTGCAATATTACAGATCAACAACACAGAAACAATTCTCATTTATTCATTTTATTTATACAATTAAATCGATGTTTTGTTTGTTTTATCCGAGTGTTCCAGGGTATTCTCTGAATACCTTGAAGGCCCTGATGGTTCGCCACTGGAGCACGTTAACGGTAATTGGTGGCATATTTTGCTTTTGAGAGGATGCTTGGTTTCGCATTAGTTTGGTGTGTCCTGCATCTTTGTTGTTAGCTAAAGTCCGTTGTAGCTGTAGTGAGGACACACTCCAGTTGTCCGGATTGTTTCATACTTATTTGACAGGAGTTTGGGTTTTCTCAAAACTTCTGCAATATGGGTGAACTGTTCCTTCCTTTAAAAGGTTAGGGTTTAAAGCAGGGGTGGGGAACCTTTTTCCTCTCAAGGGCCATTTCAATTTGTTCAACATCCTCTGAGGGCCGTACAAATGATTGACATCTACTTAAAAATCACAGCCCATTCATTTGGCCTTTCTTTCATGCTGTGCAAAGAAAAAGCAACCTCTTAATCCAGATATCTTGCCATGACTCGCGCATGCATGCATGGTGTGGTCCATCCATCCATCCATCCATCCATCTTCTCCCGCTTATCCGTGGTCGGGTCGCGGGGGTAGCAGTTCCAGCAGAGAGCCCCAAACTTTCTTTTCCCTGGCGACATCAACCAGCTCTGAATGGGGGGTCCCAAGGCGCTCCAGGCCAGCGAAGAGATATAATCCCTCCACCTGGTCCTAGGTCTACCCCTTGATCTCCTCCCAGCTGGACGTGCCTGGAACACCTCCCTCGGGAGGCGCCCAGGTGGCATCCTAAGTAGGTGCCCGAACCACCTCAACTGGCTCCTTTCGACGCGAAGGAGGAGCGGCTCAACTCCGAGTCCCTCCCTGATGACCGAACTTCTCACCTTATCTCTAAGGGAGACACCAGCCACCCGGCGGAGGAAACCCATCTCGGCCGCTTGTATCCGCGATCTCGTTCTTTCGGTCATGACCCATCCTTCATGACCATAGGTGAGGGTAGGAACGAAAATGGCCCGGTAGACAGAGAGCTTTGCCTTCCGGCTCAGCTCCCTTTTCGTCACAACGGTGCGGTAAAGCGACTGCAATACCGCTCCCGCTGCTCCGATTCTCCGGCCCATCTCACGCTCCATTGTTCCCTCACTCGAGAACAAGACCCCGAGATACTTGAACTCCTTCACTTGGGGTAAGGACTC
The DNA here is from genome assembly GCA_036324585.1 of Champsocephalus esox. Taxonomy (NCBI): domain Eukaryota; kingdom Metazoa; phylum Chordata; class Actinopteri; order Perciformes; family Channichthyidae; genus Champsocephalus; species Champsocephalus esox. The sequence goes on along the minus strand of CM070480.1, from coordinate 10,137,277 downwards.
CTTCCCTACCTGGAGTGGACAATCCATCGGTTTCCTGCTGAGAACCATGGCCTCAGATTTGGAGGTGCTGATCCTCATCCCAGCCGCTTCACACTCGGTTGCGAACCGATCCAGTGAGTGCTGAAGGTCGCAGACCGATGAAGCCATCAGAACCACATCATCTGCAAAAAGCAGTGGTGCAATCCTTAGTCCACCGAACTGCAGACCCCCCCCCACGACTACGCCTCGAAATCCGATCCATGTATATTACAAACAGGATTGGTGACAAAGCGCAGCCCTGGCGGAGGCCAACCCTCACCGGAAATGGGTCCGACTTACTGCCGAGGACCCGGACACAGCTCTCGCTTTGAGAGTACAGAGATTGGATGGCCCTGAGTAGAGACCCCCTCACCCCATACTCCCGCAGCACCTCCCACAGTAACTCCCTGGGAACCCGGTCATACGCCTTCTCCAGGTCTACAAAACACATGTAGACCGGATAAGCGTACTCCCAGGCCCCCTCCAGGATCCTTGCGAGAGTAAAAAGCTGATCCGTCGTTCCACGACCAGGACGGAATCCGCATTGTTCCTCCTCAATCTGAGGTTCGACAATCGGCCTGACCCTCCTTTCGAGTACCCTTGGAGTAAACTTTCCCGGGGAGGCTGAGTAGTGTGATGCCTCTGTAATTGGCACACACCTGTTTGGTGTGGTATGACCACCAAACAGAAATATATGGACACACGATGTGTGCAAATGTATTTAGTCCATGTACATGATTTAAGTGTGGGGGGGGGGACCTAACCTCCTCTAGGGGGGTCCGGGGGGCATGCTCCCCCAAGGGAAGATTTTTTTTCCTTAAATGTTGAAGTAAAAGCATCAATCTGGTGCACTTTGAGAGCAACATTAGGAGATCTATGGACACATCTCTCAACACCCAGATGAAACAGAACTGGAAGCAGATTTACTTTCTCTTTATGGATATTTTACAAATCACTCTCCTTTCAAACTGTATTCTTGTTTATTAATAACAACTTTTTTTTACCGTCATATAGTATTTTATTCCTGTTTACTTTATTCTCTTGTTTTTTTATAACTATAATGATCATATAAAGATGTGCCTTTACCTCACTGGTTGGAGAAAAAGCTTCTTATATTCGTTAGCATAGCTAGCTAACCAGATGCTAATAACAACAACGTTATTGACTGTCTGATCAGTGTGACAGATGAGCAGATCGCCACCGGGCTTTCAACCAAAGACAGACACGCAGAAACTGCGGCATGTGTACGGATTTATGGATACTGCAATTTGTTTAAGTCCCGGAGCGGCGTTCTGGTCCTCTCCGTCAGAACCATGGTCAGAACTGCGCCGCAGTCAGACGAGACATATACCACGTGATTGACACGTTAGGCTCGTGTTGTGTTCAAGGACCATGACCGTTGCCAGGAAAAACAGGCACTCGCTTGTTTAATTATGTTGCGGTCTACATTTCTTACATTTTTTTCTTTTTTGCGTGTGTTTATAAATTACCAAATGGTCTCGTGGGCCGGAGGTTCCCCACCCCTGGTTTTAAGGTTGGATGGTTTTTGAGAGCCTATTCTGGGATTGGATTTAAAGGGGAACACTACCTTAATTAAGAATTCCATAATGATGTGTCCATTGCCTAGGAAAGTTCAATCAATATTGGTAAAGATGAGCGTCTCTCTCAAAGCCAAAAACCAGCCACTCTCAAGTATAAAGAGCTGCTCCATGGACAATAAATGGGAGGCTAATTTTTGGGACCCACACATTGACTGTTTTCCCTTATCGAACCCAAATTGGCTTTACTCCATTGTAGTTTCCTCCGTTACGTAACAGCGAACGTTCCCATAGATTCAGAACGTTCCCATGACGGCTCTCAGTGTCATGTATTACATATTTCCCAATTCATTGTCTATGGAGCTGTTCCAGACATTAAACTTGATGACATCCCAAGTTTGGGTTTTGGCACTCTTGGAAGATACTCGTTCATGTTTGCTTTTACTTGTGGATTGACTGAGACCACTGGAACAACATGTATGCATGTTCAAGAGGGCGTACTTCCTCTTTGAAAGCCAAGAAGAGGAGGGGGTTTGAACAGCTGTTTTCTCTCTCCCAGGCTGCCTGACAGACACATGTACATTGAGAGATAAGCTGCAGGAATGTAAGATATACAGTTTATGTCTGGAGCTGCTGATGAGCCAAACATCAGTTCCTGTCCTCCACCACTGCAGCCCTTATATGTCCCTCTTACTTCTCCCTCAGTACAAATACTGAGGCCTACATCCAAAACAAAGAGGTTTCCCTCGATGACATAATGACGCACATATTTAACTGCAACACTTTGAAGATGAACCACCGTGAAACTGCCCCAAAGGCTCTCTAGCATTCACTACAGGTAGAGATTATTAACTTACAAAGTAAGGACCAAAGCCATGTGCTCATTAGCACACAACACCCTTTTAGTTAATAATATGGCTGTGTGTTATTTCAGTGAAAGTGAAAAGATGTTCTTTTACTCCATGCACAGTAAAACACATGTGGATAGAAACGTGTATTTTGTTCTTCCAATACACATGTGATAAGCCTCTGAATTTAGGTATATGTGCTAAGAGAAGATAGTAGACTGTATTTCGGTGTGTCTCCTCTATATTTTTGTCCTTTTTTTGTACACATTTCCACACAAATAGATTCATTTATCAGAAGTGTATTCATTTAGCTTTCAAGCATGACCATTTTCTTCTTCTTGGGATTTCTGCGATTCTTTGTGTTTTCGCTAAAAGTTTTTCACTTCTTTTTCCGAAACCTGTGCTCGCGGCAAATGGCTCGTGTAGATTTCGTATTTTGTGTTTCTTCTTGTTTTCTAACTTGAGAGGCCTCTTAACTACACATTAACCTTTTGAATATGCGAGTCATTCTGGGAAACACAGTCCCTTAATCCTAAGTAAATAGTAATAAAGCAGCTTGTGTGAACGAGTGCACGGACTGATGGATATTAGTGACCGTCTGTCGCACACGAGGCACATTACACTCACTAACTTCTGGTTCTTTCTAACTGGAGGATATCACCGGTATCATTAGCCAGCAGCTATTTTAAGAGCAATTAGCATGTTGCTAACAATGTCGTTTTTCCGACAGACCTGAGAGCAGCCCGAGGGTTTGAGTGCAGCAGCCTTTGTTTTCTGGTTCGAACTCTTAAATTAGCCCTGTTGAAGAGGCACTTTAGAAAGAAACAAGGTTGTGAGATTGCTGCTTGAGTAACTGAAGTGTTTTTAAATGACGACATCAACCGTAGCTGGTTAGTAAGTAACCGTAGTTACTTGTTAGGATTATTTTCCTCGGCCCGCCCACTGACCCTCATCCTCCATGTCAGTGCAACATTTATGAGCAAAGTCACCTTGAAGTGGAACCAGGAACCAGTGTTGGAAGAAGTAGCCAGAGCTTTAACTTACTCAAAAGAAGAACTATATTCACAGTGTATCAAATCAAATCAAGTTTTATTTATATAGCACATTTTTAAAACGATTTTTGGTCGAGCCAAAGTGCCGTACATACAATAAAAACACTTTACAACAAATATAACGGCAAACAAATAAATAAATCACACACCGGGAAATGTGACCAGAAGGCCAGAGAGAAGAGTTTTAAGTGTCGATTTAAAACCCCCTAGGGTCTGGGCCGACCTCACATGGAGGGGCCGAGTGCTCCAGCGCCTGGGGCCAGTGTATAAATACATTGTTACACGTGTGCTTTTAAATTTGGGATTTTCTCTTACTAGTGTTTTGTGCTGTTTTTACGTCTGTGGCTTCTGATCTGGTTTCATCGTCTCGTGTTTTACTTTTGTTTCATGTCCCGTCTGTTTTTCATTATGCTATGTTTGTATACAGTTGTTGATGTACAGCACTTTGTTAAACTGTGTTGTTTTTAAATGTGCTGTAGAAATAAAATGGATTGGATTGTTAAAGGAATGCGTTTAAAATCTTAGTAAAATAGACAGTTTAAACAACTAAGATCTTCAAAGTGTATCGTACAAATACGACTGGATAAAAGGGCAATTTATGACTCAATATGCATCGCCATGACAGGAGACCAAATGAAACGTTAGTTAATGCAGATTTCGCCATGTTTAAAATGTGATTGAGTGGTATCATGTCAACTCAACAACATGTGTAAAATACGTCTAGTTTACTTCAGAGATTTGAAGGAAGAGAAGTTACATCTTATATCGATGTGTTTTTGGATTACCCAGCTTTGACAGCAACGTAAAGTGAATTTATGGCGCATGCACATACGAACAAAACCGACCATTACCGATTAACATAAAAAAAATACATTTAAAAGAATGTAAGGACACAACTGGACAGCACATTTTAAATAGATCCAGTTGTTTTTAGACATGTTCAGGCAGACATGTTTCATATTATATCGTTGTGGTAAGGCGCCCCCAGGTTGGTAATCCAGCCTCGACTTCAAAACACAAAATGAAGGATGTGTCGCCGTCTGCAGCCTCCAGCATCGTGCCTCTGTGTCTCTCTGTGTGTGTCTGTGTGTTGTTTTGTTTGTGTTGTTCCTGAGCTTGCTGGGTGTCGGCCGAGTCTTTCTGCTTCACATTAAAGAGATCCCAATCAGGCCAGAGGGGTTTGACGAATTACACCTGACGAGATGACACAGGTCTTTGTTACCGCTACAAGCCATGAGAATTGGTCTTGCTCATCATCAGACCTACCTCTGCGTACTGCTTAATGCTGACTATGCATTTATAGTTTCAACCACTTTACACACAAACATCTTCACACGGCAACTTCTTAAATGTGAGGATTTGCTGCTTCTTTCTGTGTGTATCCTCAAAGTGAAAACCTTCATGTGTAATTTCACTGACCAACCAAATGACCTTTCAATTCATAAATCAGTACATTATATAGAAATAGCTGCAGAAGTGTACATATTTTATACAGTTTTATACGCTTTCATATCAAAATTCTCACAACATTTTAATGAAAACACGTGCAAAGTTATGATATGATATGTTTATTACTCTTATAACATTTAAATAACTACACCTTTGAACGATTCATGCTTTGTTATGCTAAAATGCAACTATTACATGACATCCATGGTTCGCTTTATAACCAACACTGATCATATTTTAAATAATTGCACACCTTTGAACTTAAAAGCTGTGGTTGAAATTAAAGTGACATTTAGGATAAAGCAATCCTCCGAGCCGCCGTTACATGAAGTCCGTCTGTTTATCCCCCTTCCTCGGACGGATACGCTTCGTGGTCGCAGTTCACGGTGTTCTGCGCTCCAACAGTGACGCTGGCATTCAATGTGAGGCGGATTTAAGTTAATGAGGTTAAAAAGATCCCCTTTATTCCGAGTGAACGGGAAGTTATTGTGAGGAATTCCTGTGGGCTGACAAAGCGAGCCGAGCTGGAGGAGAGTCCGGGATCTGAAGGTTAACTGTACTCTGAGAAACAGCACAAGCTCTGTCCCCGCGTACACAACCAGACTTATTAAACAAATGGACACATGTTTTCTAAATTCTCTTCTTTGTTTCTTCTTTCTTTCACGGTCCCGGTCAGATCGCAGACGGCGCTCTCGGAGTCCTTGAAAGCGAGCACAGTTGACATACCTTCTATCGTTTCTGACACTAAAATGGCATTTTCCAGAAAGACAAATCAGGAGAAAAAGTAAACATTGTTTATTGTGGCTAGTTTGCCTGATGTGTCTAGCGGTCTGGCAACACAGAGCGTGTGCCTTTCAACTCTGTCAACATGTGTAGCTTTACTTCAACTAACGCTTGTGAACGCCCTAGCTAACCAAAACTCATAATGCTAAATATGTTTGTTAGCTCTGTTAAAGGTGGGGTAGGTAAGTTTGAGAAACCGGCTCGAGATCGCTAGAATTTGAAAAAACACAACCGGAGAAAATCTGCCACTTCCTCACAGAGCCCCTCCTCCAACACACACGAACGCGCACATGACCAATGAGGGCACGAGATAAGTTTGTGCCCCGATGGAAGGCTGACAGGCAGGTAGGCCATCCAATTGGTTGTACTTTTTACAGTACCACGGCTTCTACAGATGACATTTTTTTATGGATTTGTTGTCAAAGCACTTCAGATATTCATTGCTATCGGGATGTTAAGAGCATTCCATGGAATATAACAAAAAGTGTATCTCGAGCCGGTTTCTGAAACTTACCTACCCCACCTTTAATATCGGCTTTTTAAAAATATAATACAGAACGTATACTGTATACCTTTTAATGCAATTGATGCCAGTTGTAATGTGTTCTCTTTAGTTCGAGCGCATCTTTGGCCAGATCTCATTCCCAAGTAAAATAAATCATCCACCATCTTGGTGTTTTTTTTATAATCTGAGTTATGAGAAACCAACTCAACTCAAATAGACCATGAGGAAGACTTTATCAGCTGAAGCTAGTTCTTTTTTGTCTTATTTTTAAATCCTACTTCCAAATGTATGAGCTTGTCGTAGTGAGAGAATTATAAATAACAAGCACAAGATTATAATTACCAGATCCTACCTTATGATAAAAGTAAAGAAAGTTTCTGATTCCCTTTCTCCATATTTCTTTTTGTGAATATTCATGTTTTTTTAAATTATGCGATTTAGACTCTTTTCCTTATCGCCAGTAATCGAGAATGCCTTTCTGTTTTTTTCTGATGCGTCACTGACCTCGCTGACTTCCAATTCATTTAGTATTCATTTCAACCTGTGACACACAGCACCACGTCAACAGACATGAGAACGTGCAGGTCTACCAGGGAGTCATGTTCCCATTACGGCTATACAAACAGTGACTGCTTGAACTTAATGAATGCCAATTGTAGTCTTGTTCCCTGGAGACAAAACACAGATGTTGATGAATGTAGTGGGGTTTTATCCAGTAGCAAAAGAAGTGCAGCGAGAAGACACATACTTTTTTAATTGGCTGAGTGAGGGCCGATTCAAAATGGTCCGCGGGGCGCATTTGGCCCCCGGGCCGTAGTTTGGACACCCCTGCTTTATAGTAAGGAAGTCCATTTAGGGCCACACCATTTTGTTGTCCATTAATATCACATCATACTGATAATCATAATCATAATCATAATCATCATACTGACACATCAGTATGATGTGATATTAATGGACAACAAAATGGTGTGGCCCTAAATGGACTTCCTTACTATAAAGCAGGGGTGTCCAAACTACAGCCCGGGGGCCAAATGCGCCCCGCGGACCATTTTGAATCGGCCCTCACTCAGCCAATTAAAAAAGTATAATGACTCAAGTATGATAAACTTCTGCTTGTCTTATAATATTTAAATATATTCTTAAATATATATGTTCAAATATATTACACAGTATTCATGTGTTAATGAGCCCAATTTTCAAATAAATTCAGTCAATTAAAGTTGAAAACATCTTGCAAATCTTATGTTGATAAGAAAAAAGCCTAGTAACAAATGTACATAGCAGCCTTGAAATACACCCTTTATATTCCCTCTTATTATAATCAATCTGAAGCTTCTGATTTAAGGAATGAGCAATAAATGAAACCCTCTGGAGAGCTGTGAGCTGTTTTTCTCTTACAGCATTTTCCGGTATCAAGAATAATTGACCTGCTTTGGATTGCCTTTTCCAACTTATAACTTAACTTCTGAGGCAGTATACCTCTAGTGAGCGGCCCAGCCTTTCGTATATTCTTCTATATGTGGCCCTCGTGAAAAAGGTGTGGACACCCCTGCTATAAATAATCCACGAGTATTAAATTGTTCTGCCTTCTGTTCCAGATTAACACGAATGGATTTGTGTCCACGGTGGAGCCCGAGGCCGAGGAGGAGTACCTCGGGAAGATGCCCTCCAATTTCAAAATGATTGCGGCCCTGCTGGGGGACCTGGAGGACAGCGACGGACAGGGGAGGGTCCTCTTCAGGTGGGACAGCAGCCCGGAGGTCCTGATTAAATCTGCAGAGCACATCAGGAGAGCTTTCCCCAGAGACGAGGGAGTGGATCCCATCACGGTCTTCATCGTCACGTGGGAGAACATGGCCGCCCGGGGGACGTCTGGACGAGGAGACCGACTGGACACCAAGGTGAGGGGCTGTGGGGGGCTTTTATATTTATTATTATTCAATTTATTTAATATATATATTTTTTTATAATGATAATAATAATTATAACGAAGAGATGCAAAACAAAAACAAACAAAAAACGTTCAAGTTACAAAAAAAATTCTCAAATAGTCTCCGTCATGTTCAACAAGGGGCAAGAAGAAGCTTAACACTTTTCTGGTCCTCCCCCCTCTAGCGTACATCTTTCTGATTTCACCAAGCAGACAGCATTTGAATCCTGTAGTTAAGTCTTGGAAAACGAGTGTCATAGATATGCAGAGTTAGAGGAAGTATTCAGATCATTTACTGCAATACAAGTACTATAACCACAGCATGAAAAATAACAACTCCAAATAAAAGTTCTGCAGTCAAAACCGTGCTTAAGTCAATAAATCACGACCCGACATTTGAACCACTCTAATCTATTCAACAAAAGATCGTGCTGTAATATATACGCTTTTCAGCATACAATATTAATTAAAGTGAAGTGCAGTGCATACATCCCGCACATCCCTTCACAGAACTAAAGTATTCTTTAAAAAGGTTTAATGAGATGATGGAATCAAAGCTGAACTGTATAACATCGAAAGGCCCACACGCTGAACCCCAGCAGGGGGTCAAGGGGGATTCTCCCCCAGGAGATTTTTTAGAAATACTAACATATAAACTACGGATTCTGGTACTCTGAGAAGAAAATAAATACATCTATTGCTACCCGACATATTAATAATATTTATGCCATTGTTTGTTTTTCACTTTGTTCTGACAGCTGAACTTGTCTGTGTGAATTACTTTGTGGGTAAGGGTAGATAGCCCCCATTGTTCTGTGAACTGTCAATCATCAAACCGGCGGTCATATTTCATTATGTGTTCATTTTTATCTGAAGTTGTACCCATGGATGTATAAAGAGTAGTTCTACCGCAAAGTTATTCTCCGTGGGGACTTCCGGCAACAATCTTGATTCTGATTGGCCAGAAGATGATCACTACGTGACAGAAGTTTTCAAAACCGTTTATGGTCTCCGGTACTTCCAGTCCAACGCCGACTGCATGCACAGCGTTCGAAAATCGGGTCTTCAGAATAAAAGTTCGATTTTTTTCTTCACTCACACAATTGCGACCCACTCGAAATGGGGTCGCGACCCACCAGTTGAGAACCACTGCTCTAACTCATGCATCAAAAAACTTAAAGGAACTCTAAAAAACATGCCGCTATACTAATGCTAGGAATAACGAATACAAAACCATTAAAAATGTCTAAGTATTTAATATAATAATACATGAAGTATGAAGAGTAAAATGTACCCTATCAGTGTTTTACTATTATATGATCTTTCTAAACTACTATGACTGCAGTTTTAGTATATATGTTGCATTTTACTGCTGTAGAAGGTTTTGATGATTTTAACTTCTTTATATACTGTTGGGTAGTTTAATCTACAGTATATACATTCTATACAAATCATAATATCTTTGTAGTACAAGTACCATAAATATAGAATTTTCTATAAGAGGGCGGTTGAAGATTGCATCAGATTGTACAGGCGAGTCATCCTATAAGACGTAGGAGTAACACGAATATATACGCAACTCGTTATAAGTGATTTGGATGAAAGTTCCCAAATGCAAATAATAGGTGAGGATCTTTATTCCAGAAATGTCCGATATAACTTTGTGCTACGGTTTACTCCCATGGGATCTAGGGGTAATTACTTCTAGTGTACATCAAGATAAGCAGAGTCAGCGTTTGATGTAAAGAAAATACAACACAAACAAACCCAGGAAACGCTAAAGTAGGCAAAGATTGAAGATTATTGTGCGGGATTTCCATGTTTGTCCAAAACGATTATATATTTTAATACAGCAGCTAAAAAAATGACCTTTATTACAAAGTATGAAATGCCAGAGGCCTTTTGCACTTCATGTTTGAGGCTCATAACATCTACCTCAGACCTGAGTATGTCAATATGCAAGGAGAGATACTCCAAAAGTAAGTCCATCTCAGAATAAAGTACAATACCATATGTGTTTTTCTTTCTTGGAGGGACATTGTTAAAAGCACAACATAATGGACTTTGCAGAGGGAACACCATGATGTCCTAATTCATTATCTTCCTGTCTATCACTTTTTATTAAAATGTACATATTCTACAGGTGTTCATGCTCTCATGTCCTCTCCATGATTGCTTTTACTCACACTCTGACCTTTAGCCTTTACCTGCTAAATGTCCTTCACGCAGAGTTTTCCAGCTGGTCAATTATCCTCTCTAACACGCACAGCCAGTGAGGGATCCAGATTCATTTCCCTTCTTCACAACACCTCCTTTGTTCTTTCAGAGAAACACTTTCCAGCTGGTTGTGGCCACAATGGAGTTGTCTTCCTGCGCCATCCTCTTGTACCCCCGAGACGGCATGCAGTTCCTCTCCACGCCAGTAGGGGGCGAGAATAAGATCCTGGAGGCGGGATTCAATGAAGGAATGGTGGACGGCTGGTTCTGGAAAGCATCATTGGGAACGTACTTCCGCACCACCACCGATGAAGAGAGCTCCATCAGCGAACTCACCGAGTATGAATCTGATGTTATTTGAGCCTCTATATAAGGCCAAGATATTTTTTAAATGTATATTTTTCCTCTACAAAAAAAACAGTTCTCTAAAGGTTCAAGGCTTTTAATAGCCGCGTTCACACACTAAGTACTTTGCCGTACTTAGTTCCTAGCATTTACCGTACTTTTCGGACTATAAAGCGCACCTGCATATAAGCCGCAGCAGCTAAATTGTCCGTCTGTCTTGCTCTCGTTCTGTCTCTCGGTTCCACTTTTACTTTGGCGCGCTACCTGTCTCACTCTTTTCCGGCCTCCAGCTTTTCCTGCTGGAGCCCGCCGCTTAAAGGTGGCGGGCGTGGACCGGTCATAGAGCCCATAGAGTTAATTTTACCTGTAAAATCCATAGATTCAGGAGGTTCCCTGAATAAGGGGTACTAACGGAACTAAACGGGAAAAGTACGGGGAAAAGTACTCCGGTGTGAACGCGCCTATTGTCATTTGTACATAGCTACAGTGTAGTTATGACAATGACTATCAGTCTTAGGTCACAGGCTCCTCCAACAGTGCAACACAATAAAACAGATAATAGTGCAAGTAAATGAAATAAAATAGAATAGAATAGAAATTGGGCAGAATAGTCTATATACAAGTAATTTGAATATTGATATAAATATATATATATATATAAGTTGCAAACAGTTCACGTGTTTAACGGGTGCAGGGGGGAATTTTGAAAATACTATCAAATGTGCAGATTGTTCAAAGCTCTGGTCACTGGAAATGAAAGGGCAAACATCTCCATATAAGTGTAGACGAGGCCTGAAAGATACACAAGTAAACATTCATTTATATGCTATGACAATGATTTCATCAACTTGGGAAGTGTCTTCTCATTGATTTTTTAAATTTCCTTTATCCAACCAGAAAAACCAACTCAGGACAGAATGGAGTTTGGGTGTACGAGATCGGCTCCTCGCCATTCTTTGTCGCCATTACACCCGGAGTGACTCCCGAGGACGAAGAGGCCATCGAACCTCAATCAACCGTGTTGCCAAGGCAAATTGAGGAATCCCAGGTGGAGGAGATCCCAACTGCCAATGAATACCAACCCATTTACCCAGAAAGTGAGACTGACGAGCCAGATTATGAGCCAGACTCTGAGACTGTCACACCAGAATACACCGACTTCGAGAGGGCTGAACCAAGATACCCAGAACCATCTGAACCAAGATACCCTGAAACATCTGAACCAAGATACCCTGAACCATCTGAACCAAGATACCCAGAACCATCTGAACCAAGATACCCTGAACCATCTGAACCAAGATACCCAGAACCATCTGAACCAAGATACCCTGAACCATCTGAACCAAGATACCCTGAACCATCTGAACCAAGATACCCAGAACCATCTGAACCAAGATACCCTGAACCAGTCCAACCAGTACCCCCCTATAATCGACCCCAGCAACCCCAGATCGTCGTGGTTGACGAAGACGAAGATCTCAATGTGAATGGTAAATCAGAAAAGAAAAAAGAAAAAGTATATCTTGAGTATTTCTAACATGTTTTGCTTGGGAAATCCTAAAGTTATTGAGTTAGAGACGAAGATCTCAATGTCAACGGTAAATCACAAAAGCTAAAATAAAAGTGTATTCCTCCTGTTTTTGTCTTCCGTCATCCTGTCAAAGTTCTTCAGTTATATTCATTGAACACGATTGGTTTGTCCTCTGGTTGTTTTTCACAGTATTTTCGTACAATTCGGAGACCTGCGCCCACAACCAGAAAACATGCTCGGCCTTCGCTGACTGTCGGGATTACAGCCAAGGGTACTGCTGCCAGTGTAAACCTGGTTACTATGGAAATGGAAAGGACTGTGTAGCAGAAGGTGAGAAGCATTTCTGTTTTCTTGGATGTTTATGAAGTGACTGTAAAGATGTAGCGGGTTGTACTCAACACACATCACAAATCTGATTGACCTGATGTTGATAGTTTTGTGTCAACATCATGTTTTGTTATCTTGGGGTTTTTTCTTAACCTATTCTAAGCAGAACCAGTATCTGCTAAATCTACTTCGGGTTGATATTTGTCCACAAAGATGGAGATATCTTTCATTTTTGGCAACAATAGTAAACATCTAAGTCAGTGGTTCCCAACCTGGGGGGCGCTCCCCCCTTCGGGGGTCGCCAAAGATCACAGGGGGGGCGCCAGGCCTCAGATGATTTGAGGCCAAATATCATATTTAGATTTATTTATTTATTTATTTGTACATATAATTATAACTCAATACATGATTGTCACTAGAAGCCTTGTCTATACATTACAATAAAAAAATAATAATAATTGATTAATTAATTTTAATACAAATTCAAGTTGGCTATTATATAAAAAGACAGACATGTATAATTCTTTCTTTAATAGAAATGTTTCTTCTGCCCGTAAAGTGTCCAAACCAGGCTTGTCTGGATAAGCGCATTTTTAAGACATAGTCATTGTCCATGCCGGTTTCAGTTGGATGATTTGTCTTAATTGCTCCGATCAGATCGGTCTCCTCCATTTTGTAGATTATTTACGACTTTTGAATCCACATAAACACATCGGCAATCCGGCTTACTTTGAGAATGTGTTTTAAACAGTTTAATCTCTTTGTGAATTGTTTCCACTTCCGCCGTCCTTTCATTTCTTCATACAGCGGGAATCCAAATGAATGAATCCTGAGTCCAATAACTCCCCCCCCCTTGTGTGTGTGTGTGTGTGTGCACAACTTCCAACAGGAGTCATTTGGGGGGGGCTCTTGGGAAAAAAGGTTGGGAACCACTGATCTAAGTAACCCTTACAACCCTAAAGGTATCTTAGGGAATATGGACTGAAATCACCAAGTTCAATGTTTTGTAAGAAACACTGATTAAAATGGGATATCGAAACCGAACCTAACCAAGGGAAAAGTCTCTGATCCTCTACTTGAATCTTATCAAGTCTTTGTTTTTTTTCCAGGAAAGCCACAGAGAATGAATGGAAAGGTGAACGGTCGAGTGTTCATTGGAAACTCGGCTACACCCATTGAGCTCAGTAACAACGACTTGCATTCGTACGTGGTAACAAATGACGGACGGGCCTACGTGGCCATCAGCAACATCCCAGCCGGTATCGGTCCCTCCTTGCAGCCGCTGTCCTCTCTCGGAGGAGTCATCGGCTGGGCCTTCGCTTTGGAGCAGCCCGGGTACCAGAACGGATTCAGTCTCATCGGTAAGAGGATGTATTGTTGTGAAAAATGCAATTTTCAAAGTCAAAGTCAACTTTACTGTCAATCTGTCAGTTCGTGTGTACAGACGGAGAGATCGAAATACCGAATACAAAAATAGAAATATATACAGACAGACACATTTATACATATGCACACATTAAGATAAAAGCACAACACTCAATACATACAAAAGAACAGTCACTTCAATATCGTTGGGAATATACATTAGTGCAAGATTGTCCATAGCAGCGTAAAAAGTGTCTGGAGCGAGATGCTTGGTTGTTAACCGTCCACATTGCTGGCTTTATTCAAAATGATTTTAATTAGTTATATTGATGATTAATTGAATGTGTTTGTTTAAAAGTTGGGTGACCAGGAATCACAATGTCCTTTGCTTAAAGTTTGGATAAAGACTGTTGTTTCCAGAATTGTATGTTGTCTAATCTTGAAGAACTCTGTTAAGAAACTCATGTATTACATGCATATATATTATTTAACAATGTTCCAGGTAAATAATCGTGTGTGTGAGGCTCACTGGCAGCGAATGTAGGGGATTACTTTAGTTGTTGTTAGATGTTTGTCTTTTTTGTAATTCTTCTTTCTCTTTGTATATACAATCATTACAGACCATTTGTATTCCAATATTTTGCTTTCCTTTTTGAAAACGCTATAAAAAATGTTTGATCAGAAGAAACTCGTGTTTTCTTACATGTCCATGCAGGAGGTGTGTTTTCCCGGCAGGCCGAGGTGATCTTCCACCCCGGGAACGAGCGTCTGAACATCAGGCAGCAGTTCAAAGGGATCGATGAGCACGACCACCTGGTGGTGAGCACCGAGCTGGAGGGGCGTCTGCCCGACATTCCGCTGGGGTCCTCCCTCCAGATCAGCCCCTACAAGGAGATCTACCAGTACGACAGAAACTGTAAGGATCATCAACAACCAGAAGACAATCAATTCCAACTTAAGACAAAGCCTATAGGAAAACAAAAACTAATGTAAAAGCACGAGACAATAAAACCATACTTATAGCCACAGACTGAAACTCTCATACACGATGTAAACCCATATAAAACACAACAAAATAGAAAACCCCAATTTAGAAAACACAGACTGATACGTGGTCTGCAAAAGAACGGGGGAACAAGTAGGTTGTTAAACGAGATTTAAAAACAGGCAAAGTGGGAGCAAGTCTGTTTGGGGGGCACTGAAGCAGCTTCAAAATGTTGAAGTTTGGTCATGGATTTTGCATTAAAACTGTTAAAGGTGTCCTCTCGTGCAAAATGATGTCTTTTATACATAAATATGTGTCCCCGGTGGTGTGTCAGGGAACTCACAAAGTGTCAGGGAACAAAACCCTCTCTCTTTTCCTCCGTACCCAAATCTCTAAAAACGATATGACGTAAAAAACACATCATAGATATATATATTTTTTTACATCTGATTCCCATAATATATGCCTAAAGATAGCATGATAGGAGATCTCTAAAGGATTGAAGAAGCTCATTATATAGACCTCTTGATTGTCTATGACTGGTACTGTCTGCATAATATTTACATGTTTTCTTCTTCTGTCTCTTCTCCTAGTGATCACTTCCTCCTCCAACCGCGACTACACCATCACCTCGTCTGAAGGCAACACTCAGACCAGAAGCTACCAGTGGCGTCAGACCATCACCTTCCCGAGCTGCGCGCACAACGAGGCCAGCAGGGCGGCGATGTCCACGCAGCAGCTCAGCGTGGACCAGATCTTTGTGATGTTCGATCCCGAGAACAATCTGATCCGCTACGCCATGAGCAACAAGATCGGCTCCGTCCACAGTGAGTCCTAATCTACTGTGGAAATGTTTAAAATTGATAAAGTGAACCAAAACCACAAAGACTCCACAATACTACTGAATATACTCTAAACATCTAACTTTTCTCATATCAATCAAACATATTTCCTAAAAATGTAGGATGCCAGGTAATGTTTAATGGACATTTAGCCCAAAGCACAACTGTGTCGAAGTACAACCTTCCTTGTACAACCTTCAGCAGCTAGCAACAACGTAGCATAGCAGAAGACAAGTAGTCATATCATCATTATTTGTTGCAAAACACAAATTTGTAGTTATTTAAAAAAAGAAGCTGCTCCAAATTTGATTATTTGTAACCAACATAAACACAAAAAAAAAGCAGAAGCAGCATTTTTAAAGCTTCTCAAGGTCACATCATCCGTGTCGTATCGCCGCAACATTTGGATGCACATTTGACAAAAAAGTAAGGTTTTTTGCTTTTGGGGAAACATTGCTTATTGACGATTGGTTAAAACCAAGGGAGATGATTCCTGATGCAAATGATCTACAACATCCAGCGCTGGTTACGACTACACGAGTGTGTGTGAAGCATTTCTTTAAATATCAGAAGCGTGTATCCACATAGGAGGGTGCAGGTTCTTCGAGAAGAGCATCCATGTCTCCTGGTTGTCTGTCAGGGACCATCGTACTACAAAGACGTGTGTTATTACCCCGAGGAATGCACTGAAACACGCCTCCGACAGTTTAGCACCCCGGCCATGAGTGCAGTGGGACATCACAGGAAGACAAACAGTAATCTGAGCCCGGCTGTATTTCCTCAGCTGCAATCAGAGGAGGCTGCAGAGCATTGGCAGGGGGTGAAGGTCAACGAGATACCAACCTCCAGGACACAGCAGGGGGAGGAGCGGGGGAAGGGTATCACCAGGGTCCTTCTTCTGCTTTTAAATAAAAAAGGGGGGGGTTTTAGAGGTAAAAGTGCATACAAGGGGCTGTTGGTGGGATGCTCGGGGGTTCAGAGTTACACAAGCAAACACAACTCAGCCGGGGATTGTTGGCAGAAAGAGGAACATCTGCGTTGTGTTTCCTATAGGGAGGCGAAGGTCTGGAGCTGCAACACACAGCTGCATGATGGGAATACAGGAACACACTGTTCCTCAGATAATCTATTGACCATTACTTTTTTTTTAAGAAAACTTTATTTTATATTATTTGGGCAGTACATGATATACACAAGTTACATTAATAATACACATAAAACACAATTCATAAATATATAGATAACATAAAGAGAGCACATTTATATTCCAATGAGACTCAGTTCGGTCGCAGACTCAAAACGCCCCATGGCTGAGTCTGGGATGTGTCCAGTAATTGACTATTACCGTACTTTTCGGACTATAAAGCGCACCTGCATATACAGTAAGCCGCAGCAGCTAAACTGTCCGTCTGTCTTGCTCTCGTTCTGTCTCTCGGTTCCACTTTTACTTTGGCGCTACCTGTCTCACTCTTTTCCGGCCTCCAGCTTTTCCTGCTGGAGCCCGCCGCTTAAAGGTGGCGGGCGCGGACCGGCCATAGAGCCCATAGAGTTAAAGGTGGTTAATTTTACCTGTGAAATCCATAGATTTAGGAGGTCCCCTAGTGGCCGTTAGCTGTACACGAAAAAGTCGCGGTTTATAGTCCGAAAAGTACGGTACTATGTTCCAGTAATGAGATGTGACGATGAGGAATGCATATGTTTCAGTTATAAAAAAACTACATTACATTTGTTTGACAATTTATTAAATGAGATGTATCATTGGTATTAAACATAATTACAACTTTCAGACTTTCATTCACCTGACTAAAAATGGGGCATTTGTGTCCTAAAACAGTTTAACCTCCACCTCGTAGAGTTCACATGAGCCACAGCCACCTCTTTATCGCTTCTCTACTGGTTTCTCATTGATGTTTGAAAGCTAAAACTTGCTCCTGCTGTTTTTACCGTCCCACAAGTCTTTGACGGCGTTTCTTTGCCTGAGACTCTCGGGAAGTTCTTGTGTTTTCTCTTTAGTCTGTAATCACACTGCAGCGAGGCTTTCTGTAAAGGAAAAATAGGAGGATTTCCCTAAAAAAACATGTATAGACTGGAACAAAAAGAATCCCTTGCACCAATCACCACTCACGACCCACTAGAAGTATACGGTGGTGTCTGTTTCTGCAGAGAAAACGTAGTATCTAGGTGCCAGATTCCAAGCAAGCACCCGAAAGGAAACTATAGTGCTACTAAAATAGCAAACGGTGTGAAGAAGAAAATGCAAACGTGGCAGATTCAAAACGCCAAATGGACCAAGGTTGTTTCAAAACTAGAGGGAATCTGAGGTTTGATTTCACCACAACAACTAAACGTACTCATGGTGCCTTTAGGAACTCCGGTGATCTTCCACCTCAGTGGGTTTCCAGGAGTTGGGGAATATGTTTTAAGATAGTATTCAAGTGTCTCCAGAGGGAGCTGTGTGAGGTCTGATGAATGTCCTCTTGTGATGGCACTTGAGTCAGCGTTGTTTGAAGAGTCTTACAAATCTGGAGGAGTGGAGTTAGACATCTTCAGTCCGCTTCTTTTCTCCGGTCATGGGTAAATCACACCCTATCAATTAAACACAGCAACATGTGTCTGCCGAAGAGTTGCATTTTGGGTAATGTCGGCGCCATGTTTTGACATGGAATAACGTGTGGAATGAATAAAGAATATATATCTCGTTCTGCTGCATCAATTTGAATTTTTTTTTAACCAATTTCCATAAAACTCCCAGTGTTTTCTTAGTGTTGGATTCAGCCATCCGTGGAGCAGAGGCGACTCCTTTTAAAAAACGTTAAGTACCGTACTTTTCGCACTATAAAGCGCACCTGCATATAAGCCGCAGCAGCTAAATTGTCCGTCTGTCTTGCTCTCGTTCTGTCTCTCGGTTCCACTTTTACTTTGGCGCGCTACCTGTCTCACTCTTTTCCGGCCTCCAGCTTTTCCTGTTGGAGCCGCTTAGAGGTGGCGGGCGCGGACCGGTCATAGAGCCCATAGAGTTAAAGGTGGTTAATTTTACCTGTAAAATCCATAGATTTAGGAGGTCCCCTAGTGGCCGTTAGCTGTACACACAAAATGGGGAAAAAAGTCGCGGCTTATAGTCCGAAAAGTACGGTATTAACCAAATTCCAACCAGTCACATCACGTCCATGATCAGTTTTGTGAGTCTGAACACAACGTGGGCCACACTGTAGACATGAATCTGTTTCTGAGTGTTTGAACCTGCAGGGTGGTTTTTATTCCGCAGGTACTCTTCCAGAGCAGAACCCATGTTTCACGGGCAGACACGGCTGTGACATCAACGCTATGTGCCGACCAGGTGAAGGCCTGCAGTTCACCTGTGAATGTTCTTCTGGTTTCACTGGAGAGGGACGCTACTGCCAAGGTAACGCAACCTCTGCATAATCACATACGTAAGAACTTTCACAATTTCAGTGGTGGGAGTTGTCGAAGAATAACTTTCTGAACAAACTCTGCTTTACAATAACACCAATGAAAGGAATAGCAAGTTGCGCAGGTTGAAAAAAAGTTTAAAATGCAATGCAGTACAATGGAAGTGTTTGTAAAAATCGGTTGTATGAAACACCTGCAGATACAGTCCGACATGCGCCACCTGCAGGCAACACACAGATCAGCTCTTCTGCCCCCTACAGGCAACGACTGTAACTGCTTACGTTTATTAGTGATTAGTGGAAGTTTTTTTATATTACTATATACTATTTAAATAATTTAAGTGACTTATAATAAGCTACGTTTTGGCAATTTTTTTTATTCCCCGGAAGTCCACATTGATGTAATAAGAAAACGTCATCTTGCTCATTGAAAGACTATATTATATATTCTCCCTTTTGTTTACACTCTTTTTCTCGTCCTTGTGTCGCTCTGAGGTTGTCCTGGTCATAAAGTCAGATATGTTTGTGATGGTAGAGGATGAATGAAACCAAAACTCGCAAAAATGCACTTTTAATTACGATTTTTTCATTATTTTCGATGCAAATTGTAATCTTTGTTTTGACCCACGTGACATGACCCATATTTATTGCCGTTTTTGATGTGCTCAGTGCCGCTAGTCACGATAACCTGTTATACTTTAATACATATCCCTCACCTCCATGTGTGTGTGTTATTGGCAGATACTGACGAGTGCAGGGAGAATCCTCAGATCTGTGGAGCTAACTCCGCCTGCAGCAACCAGCCCGGGACCTTCCGCTGTGAGTGTTTCAACGGCTTCGTGTTCGCCAGCGACGGACGGACCTGCATCGGTACGTTACTGTGTGTGTGTGTGTGTGTGTGTGTGTGTGTGTGTGTGTGTGTGTGTGTGTGTGTGTGTGTGTGTGTGTGTGTGTGTGTGTGTGTGTGTGTGTGTGTGTGTGTGTGTGTGTGTGTGTGTGTGTGTGTGTGTGTGTGTGTGTGTGTGTGTGTGTGTGTGTGTGTGTGTAGACAGCTGTGAGGGTGGATGGAGTGTGTTATTCCTGAGTGTGTCACTGCTTCGAAGAGTCCCTTGTTTCCTATACAGATGTTCTATACGCCGCCAACAGACATGAACAATAACGTTGTTGTTGGACTCTGCGTTGGACTCTCTCCACTGAAAACACAACAGACGCATGTCTTTGTTCAACACAGAACATGTGATTCAACATGAGAACACAGACCAGATCTACAATCAGAAAATCTGCATAAATCAGCAGGGATCAGAGTTGTTGAATTACGTACGGTGGCCCAGAAGGGCATGAGAATAAAAACATTTCGCAATAGCTTTAAAGATGCAAGTTGATGAAAATGAGCACCAGTGAAAACATCGTGCACAGAACATACATGGTGTTACAAAACACATCAACACGTAATGTTTTTAATACATTTCCTTAGTGAGAGTTTTTTTGTATTGAAAAAGCACGTTTTTTTTAATCGAAGGATGTCTTTCCTACTGTTTGACATTTTGAAACATTTGCTTATTTGTGTATTTGTTGTTGATGACATGAAGTTGAAAGCCTAAATATCAGCAACATGTAGCTTTATTGGGACCACGAGTCTCAAACCAGAAAAAAAACAGACGAACAATAAACTCAAGTATGCGTCCATATGGTGTTTGGCCATACAGTGTATTACGTTTTTAAATGTAACTTTCTCACTGACTGAGAGAAAACATAAAAACATGGTTTTAAATGGCAAACAAATGACTTTCTTTACAGTTTTTTTTAACAGCTATCCCTTCGTTTACAATCAACACATGTTGCTCCTATAATTTATAACTTTTCCAACATGTCTCCTTCTCGTCCTCAGAGGAGAACCGTCCCGTGGATCACTGTCAGAGAGGAACTCATGACTGTGATGCTCCCGATCGAGCGTCCTGCAGCTACACCGGCGGCTCCGCCTTCCTCTGCTCCTGCCTACCGGGATTTGTGGGCGACGGCCGGGTGTGTCGAGGTGAGTTCATCAACAGCAGAACACACACTGAGGCTCACTGGGTGGGTGGGTACTGTAGGTAGGTAGGTAGGTAGGTAGGTAGGTAGGTAGGTAGGTAGGTAGGTAGGTAGGTAGGTAGGTAGGTAGGTAGGTAGGTAGGTAGGTAGGTAGGTAGGTAGGTAGGTAGGTAGGTAGGTAGGTAGGTAGGTAGGTAGGTAGGTAGGTATTTCTGAAATATTAATAAAATAGCGTTAAAATGTGGAAAATATTCATGTGGAATTACAAAAAACGTATGACTTATGACTTCAGTATCAACTCAGATGTATGAAACTATGACTACAGCAACAGTTTTCATATGTGTTTAAAGCAGCACAACAAATATTAGTTTTAATTGAAGGCTTCTTTTAAACTTTAACCTTGTCTGCAACTTGTATACATGTCACAATCTTACGAAGGACCCAAATGCAGCACTCGAGAAACCACGGAGTATTGGTAATGTACTTTATTGGTGATAATACCAGAGCAGAGGAATACCGGATGATGCACAGGCAAAGGAACCGGAGGACAGCGGGCAGAAGGTGAGTCGGGGCCGGGCAGAGGGTCAGGGAGCAGGCGAGGCGGTCCGCGTAGGTACAGGCAGGGTCAGGGAGCAGGCAAGGCAGGTCGGGGACAGGCAGGGTCGGAACCGGGTAGGCAATCTGATGACAAACGCGTGAAAGACTAGCATGAAGGCAAAGTACGATCTGGCAACGGGTGTGTGTCTGGTGAGGGTTTACATACTGGCAGTGAAGCTAATGGGCGCAGAAGAGAAAGAGAGTGAGCAAAAACGTGGGTGTGGTTAACAGGTGAGACGGGTGAATGGAAAACTATTGGTGAGAGATGGAGCAGACTGTGGCGATACATTTGAGAGTTCAGTCAACTAAAACAACACTTTATCAAGCGCACAATCCCAATAGCTGTATCCACGAACACTCTTGCTTTCACACACACGATTTCAGTGTCAGAGTTCAGCGTCCTTCGGCAAAAAACTGCTCACCAAAAGAGTGACGAAATGTTTGTGGACTAACCCGCAGAACGAGCTATACGATATTTTGTTGCAGCCCGCGCATCGCGAAGGGAGTGAAACACAACATGTGCTATCAAATTCAAAGCTTTATGGGGAATGATCATAACGAGGCATTAAACAAACGTGCAGCCATTGTTTGTGTTTGAACATGACGACAGAGAAGGGGGTCCTCCTCAAGGATTGACAGAAGGACCAGCAGTAACATTAGGATATATAGTTGCAGGGTTACAGGATAAAGAAGTCCAGTTTCCTTTACCGGCTGACTTCTCCTTCTGTCTGTTAAACTGTCAGTCTGGTTGATGATGTAAAAACAACTCTTCATACAAAGTAATGTGTATGTAAAGAGGACGTCCTGCATCTTAAAGCACGACACATCAGATGTAGAGACTTGTATTTTGTGGCCGGAGAAAGACACTTTCAGCCACAGGGACCGGGCATTTTCCCACGTGAACTTGCACAGTTTGAGTCTTTCTGTTTCTTTACTGTCACAAACTATAAGTCATTGCGTGGGCCCCTCGCACAGGATGTTTCCACCTCCACACAAAATGCAGAGCCCTGCCTTACAGCTGCTCATCTCTTACACACACACGCACACACACACACTCTGTAGAGACTGAGCAGAAGAATGTGGAGAAAAAGCAGCAGGACAAACTGTGCAGAACATTTCTCTTTTAACCCTTACGTTGTGTTCGGGTCTCCCGCGACCCGCTTCAAGTTAACATTATACAATAGCTACGCTCTAGTGTTTTGTATCGGAACGAAGCTTCACGATATCCTCCACAACAGCTATATAAACACGATACACAGATTTTGCCAATTTTTGCCAAGTCTGAAGGTCTGTAAGTTGTGTGTAATTTGGTGTTGGGGTCCGGGGAGACCCGGCAGAATGGTTTTGGGTGACTCGAGGTCAAATTTGGCCCAATCAAGATTCTTCTTTGACTTTAGACCCCCCCCCCTTCATCAACTGTAACAATAATTTTTCGCAACATGCACCTGGTCTCCCCTCCCTCTGCCCCTCCCCCCTCCCTATGCCCCTCCCCCCTCCCTATGCCCCTCCCCCCTCCCTCTGCCCCCTCCCCCCACGGGAACTCCACTTTTCTCAGAGAATATGTACACCAACACTTTCATTTCATTTGTATTTGTCCCGCTCATGGTACGCAAAACCAAATGTACAATAATTGCCACAAAACATGACTCCACCATTGAGCGCAAAGGAGCAGGGAGAAGAATAAAATGTTATGTGACCTGCCCCTTTCTAAAACAAACAAAATACAAATAGATGGTCTGCCCTTCATAATAATATTAATTTGTTTTAATTGTTTTTTTCACAGCCAAACATAACAGTATCTTAGGATACTAAGAGAAACACACACACAAAATACTTATTTCCCACTTGACGGTTAACGGAAAGAAAGAAAACAACACCAAAACATCACATGTATAAGGAAAGAAAAGTGCAACACCCTCATCTGAGTCCTACTGGAGAAGAAGGTGGAAAGCGACACATGATGATAATAATAACAACAATAACAACAACAACAATAGCAATGGGACCCGCAAATACAGAGGAGACATCAAAGACATCAAAACATGAAGGACCAGAGTACAGACTTATTCACATTCTGCTTCATATAGTCCCCTCTTTCTTAATTTATACAACTTGTTTAACTGAAAAATACAAATACAATTCTTTAGATCCTTGTGTTGAGAATTCCACAATTGTACACCAACTACCGAAACACACATTAGTTTAAGAGTAGTCCTTGCATATGGATGCTTAACATTTAATTTCCTTCTGTGGTCTTCCTTGTCTGACCCAAAAACCTGAACACACACACACACACACACACACACACACACACACGTGGTGTAATGTGTTTTGGGCCATAACATTAAACTACAACAGGATTGTACGTTATGAATGCATTATAAGTTAGTTATCATGTAGTTAAAACAATATTGGACGATAGTCATTTTCTGTGCGTGTTTTGGACTGAGATAAATCACGGGTCAAAATGCATTCGCGAACGCCACAAACGGTAACGGCTTTCGAACACAAGGGTTAAGCAAGTCTGGTCAGTTTGCTGAGAGTTGGAGAGGAAGTCGTACCTGGTGGAGCTTAAAGATGATGATGCTGCAGGAAAGGGTTCATCCTCTGGAGAGCAGGGAAGAGATCACAACATGTGAGGGTTATCTGCAACTTAATGCAGATTATAAGATGTGTAAATGTCATCATCTGACCTCAGTTGTGCATACCAGACCAAACGGAGCTAATACAGATTCTGCTGCTCATTATTTAGCATCTCAGAGGCACTTGGAGTCATGTAATGTCTGCCATGATGTTCAGACTAGAGACTGTATATTTAAAGATGGAAGAGGCTTCTCCACACACTCCAGCTTTACAAACCAACAGATCCCGGGTGTGAGAGCTTCAGAACATTTGGAACATTGGCAGATAATGCTGAGACTGAGATGTGGTGGAAATAAATGTCGTAAAAAAGCGAATAACATGAGTAAGATTTCCAACACCTCGACGGCACACTTGCTTAATTCTATGAAACATGTGATTGAGACCAAGGAGCTTTCAAACAGACATTTGGACTCGTATTTCTTAGAGGCCACTCGTGGAACTGCGTCTTAAACCTCCTCCGTCTTTGTTCCTCCTCTCCGTTCAGACGTAGACGAGTGTCAGCAGGACGTGTGCCACCGCGCCGCTTTCTGCTCCAACTCCCAGGGGTCCTTCGCCTGCCAGTGCCATCCGGGTTTCCACGGCGACGGCTTCCAGTGCAGTCCCATCTCTACAGGTAGGTGACTCACGCACGCACTCACTCACTCACTCACTCACTCACTCA
This sequence comes from Champsocephalus esox, assembly GCA_036324585.1. Classification (NCBI taxonomy): domain Eukaryota; kingdom Metazoa; phylum Chordata; class Actinopteri; order Perciformes; family Channichthyidae; genus Champsocephalus; species Champsocephalus esox. The sequence goes on along the minus strand of CM070480.1, from coordinate 10,112,200 downwards.
CTCACTCACTCACTCACTGTCTTCCTGTCGTCTTAAACCTGCTCACATGATCCCATACTTTGGATATCCTAAGCAACACGATTACCTTAATGACCAGGCAAAGCACATGCAGCGCCTCGATGGAGTTTATTTTGTGTTCATTTATTGTGTGACTTATAGACTAATGGATTTACTATCGTAGTCCACTCTAAGGAGGCAGCGCTATACAATGGAAACACTAAAGTGCAGTACAGATACCTCTGATCTGTACTGTAGAACATGCTCACTGGGTTAAAACCTGAAAAAGCCGTGGTTTAGTCTTTGTGTAGTTTTCATACAGAACTAACCCGTGTCTCCTGATTGACAAAGAGCTCTCATGATAAAAGTATGCACGTGTGTTAGTGTGTTGGCGTCACGTGCAGACTGCAGTCGGTTCTCCAGACACTTCAGAGCAAGTGGAAGCTGTGTAAACTCAGCAGCGTAAACATCCAGCTAACGGTGCAGCAGGAAGACGAGCTGACGGAGGCTGGAGGATGTTGTTGAGCTGACGAGAGAGAAAACAGATCTCGTGTCAGCACACACACAGCTGAGCTGCAGACTGACTCAGGGTTATAAAATAATCATATATTAAATGTCATCGTGCTTCTCGTCCCGATGTCGGATGTCTCTGCACTAAAGTGTCAGAGCTTATCCTCAAGTGAAAGTAGTAACACGACGGTGTAAAAATACTGTTTCAAGAAAGTATCCTGCTTTCAAAATGTCACCTAAGACATTGAAAAAGAATATCCTGAAAGTACAAAAAGTAATCTAGAGACGAGAGCAACACATCCAGCGGTAAAACAGATTTACGAGGTTTTCTCCAATCGCATCAAACTAATCAGAAAACCGTGTTCGACAAGGACTCCAATTACGATGGTCAGACAACGAGACCATGACATTTGGACCAGGGTCGATGTATGGTTTAATACGAGTGTGAGGCAGCAGGCTAACGCTGAAACTAGGATGTCCTTGACTGGCCAGTGTGTTGTGTATGACAGCGACTACATTCACTACTTTGACTTTTAGCACTACAACCGTGTGATTGGCGTTAAACTCCTTAGCATCGTGATGTAGCTGTAATGAAGTGTTTCCCACAGACGTATTGACTCGCAGACATTGAGCACTCTCTTCGTCCTCTCTGTGGAGTCCTTTATTTCTGTCCGTTTTTCTCAGAGGAAGTCAAGAAAATTGTAACTCTGGATTTTGTTGTTGTTCGAGGGGCGATATGCGGCACGGCAGCTTGCGGGCATGAAGGAAGTCTTCTTTCCCGTCTTGTTTTCAACGGAAAGTGGGCGGGGCCGTATGTTTGCCAGAAAGTGTATTGGCTAGCGATCAAACACATTGTACGTGATAGGCTAAGGGGCGGGACATCTCTAAGCGGTTGACCAATCACAACAAAGCCAGACAGCTAACCAATCAGAGCAGACTGGGCTCTGGTTTCAGACGGAGGGTGAAAAGAGGTGCTGCAGCACAGGCAGTATGAGAAAAATAAAGAGCTTTTTGACCATTAAAGCATGGAGACACGTCCCAGGAGAGACACTACATACTGATACACCTGGTAACTATCGCGTAATACGGCCCCTTTAATGTCTAAAGACCTTATTCATCATATTTAGCACAGTAAATAACATTTCCCTAGTTGTCACTTTTATCAGAAGTGAATTACTAAAATTGCGACATAAGCAGCTGCTCTTGAAAGTGTCATGTTTATTTGTTGTTGTTGTTGTTGTTGTTGTTGTTGCTGTTGTTTAGTAGTTTTGCTGGTCTCAGAGCTGCAGACTGCTCCGTGATTCCAGCTGGCAGCAGCTGAGATAATTACAGCTCCGTCCTCTGCTCTAACATTTGGTCATATTTCGTCTCTTTTATGAGCGGCTGGGCTCCGAGACGCATAATCTTTCTGTCCCGTCACAACGTCTCGCTGAGCTTCCTTTGTCTCAACGACTTTGATCTTATTCCCTTTCATAAGGCAGAGGTGGAGGATGTTATCTTATTCTGTACTCAAGTAAAAACACTGATAAACACTGTAACATCCTCATGGGACTGTCATACTATCATATATTATATCATTGAGTTATAATTATTAATGCATTATTATAAAAGCAGGATTTGAGGTGGATCTCATTTTGAATGATTAACTAATACTTATTTTTATTATCTATTAACATGCTGATTATTTTCTCTTAATAATCCAATGATGTTTTGGTTTGTACAAATATGTTAAAAAATGTAAGGCAGATCTACACAGGGCACAAAGTCATAACAAATAGTACAATTATTGAAAGGAATCGTCAAATCTTCACACTTGAGAAGGAAGAACCACGAGACGTTTTTTTATATTAAAATCAAATTGTTTCTGATTCATTTCTTTCCATCGACTTTTGTTTCAACTTTACATTTTCATGTTTTGTGAAATGAAAATCTGACTTTTGTAAAGTCCTTTTACCTTTTAAATCAAGCTTTGGAGCTGTTGAAAAATACAGCATTCAAAAATACAATATTTCCCTCTTAGATGTCGGTAAGTAGAAGTGGAAAAGGTGGCATTTAAAGAAAATACTACAGTAAAGTACAAGTACTTCAAACGTGTCCTTAAGTGCAGTACTAGCGTTCATATACTTGGTTTGATTCCAGCTCTGCTCTGAAGGGTCTCCACATATTTGTGGTGTTCCCGCCGCGCTGTGATTGTTGTTATCAGCGTCTGTCAGACGGCTGTTTTGACTCTCTGCGGCTCCTCGCTCAGACACCCTTGAGGATAAGAGTGTGCAGAGCGCCGGGCCTTCCAGATGTCACTGTGGCCCCGGATGTGACCGCAGAGATGAAGAGCTGCTCTTCCTCTCAGTCTTTATCTGCAGCTGCCACGCACGTCAGGACAACGCTCAATCGAGATTTAAAAATCTGTGGGGAAACTTTATTTTGAATCAAGGACAGGTTGATATTTATTTATATTTTGGAGCGTCTTTATACATTGACCGTACAGATATTTTTCTGTATTAGGTTGGGTGTAGACAGAGGTGGTAGAAGTACTCAGATGTTGTACTTGAGTAAAAGTAGAAGTACCAGAGTGTCAGAATACTCTGTCACAGTAAAAGTCCTGCATTCAAAATGTCCCTAAGTTAAAGTACAAAAGTATTATCATCAAAATATACTTAAAGTAGCGACATTAAAAGTAGTCGTTGTGCAGATTGGTTTATTTCAGAATAATATGTCTGATATGTTTTATAAAGATTGATCATGAAAGTGATGAAAGCTGGTAAAGGTGCAGCTAGTCTGAATGACTTTGTGTACTGCAGGGGAGCTGGTGAAAAATATACGAGTGATTAAAGTGACAATTTGGTAGACATTTTCTTTTACAATTATTATTTTAAAAAATAAAAATGTTAAGTCAATTTATTGAAGATGTCAGAAAGAAAAACGTACAACAATAATATATATATTCTCTTTTTTCCTTTTTTTTCTCACTCAAATTAATAATTAAAGTACAAAAAAAAATAATACAAAAAAACCAAAACAATGATAATTCTCAAATAGTCTCGGTCATGTTCAATAGGGGCACGAAGAAGAATTAAAGAATATCTGAACGTGTTTTTGTATGTTTATATCTCACTCTGCCTCTTATATTGTTTCCCCCCAGAGCGTGAGCAGACGGTGTGTGAGCGCCACAGAGAGAGCGCTCAGTCCCCCTCCTCCTCCGGCTCCGCCATCTTCTCCTTCTTCCGCCCCCGGCCGGCTGTGGGTCAGTTCGTGCCTCAGTGCGACCTCCATGGAGCCTACGAGCCGACGCAGTGCCACGGCTCCATCGGGCAGTGCTGGTGTGTGGACGCCAGCGGGCAGGAGATCCCCAACACCCGCACCGGCCCGGGGAACACCGCTCTGTGTGAGTCCCCTCCGACCTCTTATATCATCGTGTGCTTTAAAGGTCACCTATTGTGCAAACTCCACTTCCTCATGTCTCTTCTACATCAACATGTGTCCCCACTTCCTCATGTCTCTTCTACATCAACATGTGTCCCCACTTCCTCATGTCTCTTCTCCATCAACATGTGTCCCCTCTTCTTCGTGTCTCTCTACATCAACATGTGTCCCCTCTTCTCCATGTCTCTTCTACATCAACATGTGTCCCCTCTTCCTCATGTCTCTTCTACATCAACATGTGTCCCCTCTTCTTCGTGTCTCTTCTACATCAACATGTGTCCCCTCTTCTTCATGTCTCTTCTACATCAACATGTGTCCCCTCTTCTTCATGTCTCTTCTACATCAACATGTGTCCCCTCTTCTTCATGTCTCTTCTACATCAACATGTGTCCCCTCTTCTTCATGTCTCTTCTACATCAACATGTGTCCCCTCTTCTTCATGTCTCTTCTCCATCAACATGTGTCCCCTCTTCTTCATGTCTCTTCTACATCAACATGTGTCCCCTCTTCTTCATGTCTCTTCTACATCAACATGTGTCCCCTCTTCTCCATGTCTCCTCTACATCAACATGTGTCCCCTCTTCTTCATGTCTCTTCTACATCAACATGTGTCCCCTCTTCTTCATGTCTCTTCTACATCAACATGTGTCCCCTCTTCTTCATGTCTCTTCTACATCAACATGTGTCCCCTCTTCTTCATGTCTCTTCTACATCAACATGTGTCCCCTCTTCTTCATGTCTCTTCTACATCAACATGTGTCCCCTCTTCTCCATGTCTCCTCTACATCAACATGTGTCCCCTCTTCTTCATGTCTCTTCTACATCAACATGTGTCCCCTCTTCTTCATGTCTCTTCTCCATCAACATGTGTCCCCTCTGTGGAAAGAGACTCTGAAAGTTTCAGGAACAAAGATTCTCTCTCTTTTTGATCCATTTCTATAAAAACCTGTCTGAAAATGAGCTGATCAGATTTTGGACACTTTATGATGTCATAACGATGTGTTGTCTTGGTAACCATTAGCCAATAGAGTGGTGCAGTGATGACATATTTGTGTAGGTCGACCCGGAGGTAAGCTGCTCATGGGTTCCCCAACGGGATTTCTCGATAGGATTTTGGAATATTGTAAAAAATAAGATCTGTGGAAAGCAAACCTGTTTGATAAATGCACGTTTTGTTCAGCCGGATAATCTCCACATGTCTATCCCACTTTTATAATTTTCCAATCATAAATCTAATCGCCAGAAGCAAAATGATAACATTATGCTATAAAGGAACTACAGCCGAGCGGAAAAATGCTAACTCACTTCCGGGTTTTAGGACTCGTTCCTGCACCACTCTATTCACCTTACCCCTAGTTTCCACCGGGTCCGGCTGCGCCGCGGTTTTGGTCCGGCGTCATACCCTACCGGGGCGCGTTTCAGAAGCATTTCAGAAGCGGAGCGTCTTGCCTGCCGGCTCGCAGTTTCAGTTGATTTGAGCATATTTCCTGGACAGACTACTTTGTACAGACAAAGTTAATAATAATTGTAATATCCCAGTTATAAACGACATGAATCAAAGATGTGTTGCTGTATTTAGTGGTAAAATCATCATAATTATTCTATATATATAATTTACACAGTGCCTGTAAACCGGAGGAGAACGCTGGCATTTCTCCTCCTACTTGAACGACTACGGAGGGATAGTATCTGCAAAATGAGTTTGTGTGTGTGTGTGTGTATATATATATATATATATATATATATGCTATATACATGTATGCTCTGAACGTTCCACTTCCTGCCTGCCCGACATTATCTTACGGCTGCGTCGCGTCGAAAAATAGACTTCAATCCTATTTCGAGCGGAGCCCAGCGACGAGACGCTTCTGAGCCGTAACGCGGCGCGTCTGGTGGAATAGCACCCATTGACTAGAGCGGCCGCGATCCTTGCGGACGCCGCGGCGCAGCCGCAATGCAGCCGTAACACGCCGCAGACGAACCCGGTGGAAACTAGGGTTTACTCTGCGCTTCCAGATTGCATCATTCTGATCCAACTTCTGGTTCAGAGCGGAAATGCTATTACTTTGCTTAGGCAAGTTTATTTATATAGCACTTTTCAACACAAGGCAATTCAAAGTGCTTTACAAAAATGAAAGACATTAAGAAAATGGCATTTCAAATCAGTCATTAAAAAGAAAAGCTAATAAAAGAAACATTAAAAGAAAAAATACGTAAAAGATAAAAGTTACAGTGCAGTCTAAGATATGAATAGTTCAATGTTTAGTGTCACCAACTTAACCAACCTCTCCTCAATCAGGCTTATTGTCAAGTAGCTTTACACATTAAAGGAATTTGCTTTGTTACACTGGTGCATACATAGACTCGGTAAGTAAAAAGCAGTGTGTATATATATATATATATATATATAACTATTTTAAGATTTTAAAAAGAATGGGAAGAAATATTTTCACAAAATCGGCTTCACAAGTAAGGTAGTACAAAATGAATTTGACATAAGATGTATTTAGTTGAAATACTTTTCCAAGCTGAAACGTAGCAATTGTGTTTCCAATATGCTTTCAGTTTATACCAATAACGCATTTTTGGGAATTACGCCGGTGATGGGCTGGTTGGAGTTTAAAAAGCACACGTCTATAATGTTTTTATTGAAACTATCACTGCCAGAAAGGTAGACATGTCCACAAGTTTAACCATATGGTATTAAATAATATTTAATTGCATTTATTTGAGCACTTTTTACAAGAGTAATACATCAATACTGTTGACAATAGTTTGTATTGTGTTTTGATGTCTTTATTTCCCTGTCAGCACCTGATCTGATCTGTGGTATGCAAACATATCCCAAAGTGTTTTTCATGTGAATTTCCCCCCAAAAAAGAAAACCTGGTATTTCACAATCACATGAAAAATGATCCTCATTAAACTAAAACCTGCCCCCTGTTCTCCCCCTCCTCTCAGGTATTGATCAGGGGGTGAATCCTCCTCCGGTGGGTCCGACCCCTCGTCCAGACGTCCACCCCGTTGCTCCGGGGACTCACCTGCTGTTCGCTCAGAGCGGGAAGATCGAGCGCGTTCCTCTGGACGGAAACAGCATCAAGATGGACGAGGCCAAACCACTGCTGCACATCCCCGTAAGACCATCAGATGTATCTTCAATGTTAGATTCCTCGTAAATATGTCCTTTGCCCTGAGGCGAAGAAACAGTGTCCCGCAGATTTTACATGAAATGAGTTAACTGGTGCTTTGTGCTAAGGGAATTACATATAGTAGATTAAATGCGAACATCAATCATGGTTATTCTAACTGTTCATTAAAATCCTCCAAAGGTTGAGAATTTGAGGGGGGAAAAGTCAAGGTCTTGAACGTTTTTAAAAGAGCTTGAACTTGAAATATTTGTTTTTTTAAATGTTCGATTTAACGTTGATCAACAGGCTACGTGTTGCTGTGTTATTGTTTCAGGCACCACATGCCTCAAGTACCGTACTTTTCGGGCTCCAGCAGGTAGGCCTACTTTTCGGACCCCAGCTTTTCCTGCTGGAGCCCGCCCCTTAAAGGTGGCGGGCGCGGACCAGTCATAGAGCCCATAGCGTTAAAGGTGGTTAATTGTACCTGTAAAATCCATAGATTTAGGAGGTTCCCTAGTGGCCGTTAGCTGTACAAAAAAAATGGGGGGAAAAGTCGCGGTTTATAGTCCGAAAAGTACGGTATTGCTGTCTTTAACCTTTCATCTACTGCCATGTTAGTTCGTGAATTTGGTGGAATTTGATGTAGAAAGTCTCTTGTTTTCATATTTAAGTGGGTGTGGGAATCCTGTGGAAAGTAGCCATTGATTCAGATGTCGGCAAATTAGCTTTTTAATTCTGCCTTCACGAGTTAAAAAGGTTCTTTGTCTGAGAATCAGGTGGATACCCATCTTTTTTGGCATTTTATGAAGATGTGTTTCCATTGTTTTTTCGAAGCTAGGCTAACAGTTTCCCCCTGCTTCCAGTCTTTGTGCTAAGCTAGGCTAACAGTTTCCCCCTGCTTCCAGTCTTTGTGCTAAGCTAGGCTAACAGTTTCCCCCTGCTTCCAGTCTTTGTGCTAAGCTAGGCTAACAGTTTCCCCCTGCTTCCAGTCTTTGTGCTAAGCTAGGCTAACAGTTTCCCCCTGCTTCCAGTCTTTGTGCTAAGCTAGGCTAACAGTTTCCCCCTGCTTCCAGTCTTTGTGCTAAGCTAGGCTAGACACTTCCTGCACCTCTCTCTGCTCAGGATGCTCAGAGAGAAAACGTATTTGCATCTTATAATCTATAATCTTTCAAAGTGTCTTTAAGCTTTACCAAAATCAAATCATCACATTAATGGATAATCCCATGAAAAATGTTGTATTTGTTTCTAGTTTTTCCACCATTTAAACACCAAGTAAAGAGAAAGATCCATGTTCCAAACCAGATTGAGCTTCCTATGGAGACAAAAAGACACATTTTCTTGACTCTATGGAGTTTTTCTGATGACGTCATTTGGTCTTCATATTGAACAACGTACACACAGTGTCAGTGTTTCTCATGAACTTCTAAGCGTTCCTGGTTGCTGTGAAACAATCCTCTTATTGTTCTTAAACATATTTCAGCGTCTCATTTCTCCTCTCTCATGAAGCCCATAAGTCATCTGCGTTAATGTACTGCAGGCGAACACAAAGCTCTCCGTCTTTCTGTCATCGCCACACAAAAGGCTCTTTGAAAATGAAACGGCGGCTGAATGAAAGCGTCTGTCTGCTTCTACGTTTCCTCTCAGGACCGAGTGGTGATCGCCCTGTCGTACGACTGCGTGGAGAAGATGGTTTACTGGACCGACATCACCGGGCCGTCCATCAGCAGGGCGCGTCTGAGCGGAGGAAGCATCATGCCTGTCGTCACCACAGGTACAGCAGACGTCACAAAGTCACAAAGTAACTTCTGTCACAAAGTCACTTTACGTGGCTGAGCGACACGAAGAAGACCAATCTTACTCAGTGTCCTAAGGTTCTTTTAAAACCTTGAGTGTGTTTTTTGACAGCAACAAGACATTTTAAGAATTGTTTCTCACATTAAAAACACATTTTTAGAGTTAGTTTCTCTTATTTGTATTAGATTTTTTAATATAACTATATATTTTTTTATTTATAAGACAAAAAAAACAATTATATAAAACAGAACCTGGAAGTTGCTGGATAAAAGTCATATATTTACAAAAAGAAATCCCTGAAATTGTGTTTTTTTTAGTCAGAAACATTTATAAAAATAAAGATGATGACATTAGGGTTAGGGTTTCCTGTAGCGATCAGATGCTGATCAGAATGCTTGTGTTAAGACTCATCCTCTAAGTTAAGATTACTCCCAAATGTTCAGAAGCCATTACCACTGTTAGTGATTCCCCCTCTTTGCCTGAGGTCTGATCTGTGTGTTCCCGTGTTTCCTCAGATCTCCAGAGCCCTGAAGGCATCGCAGTGGATCACGTCTCGCGGCTCCTCTTCTGGACCGACTCCATGCGCGACACGGTGGAAGTTTCCAAACTGGACGGCAGCCAGCGGCGAGTTCTGTTCGACACGGACCTGATCAACCCGAGACCCATCGTGGTCAACCCGGCGTACGGGTGAGTGCTGCAGGAACAACAAGAAGAAACTAATCAGAATTTCAATAATAATGTGTATAGTGGATTGTCTTAAAGGGGACCTATCATGCAAAATGCACTTTTGTGTCCCCGCCCGCTGCGTCAGGGAACTCACAAAGTGTCAGGAAACAAAACCCTCTCTCTTTTCCTCCGTACCCAAATCTCTAAAAACGGGGGAAGAACGGAGCGGATCCAGATTTGCGTCCGATATGACGTAATATCGGAAGCAATGCGCGACATGTTTTAGACGTAATATGGTCTTTGTTTACATTAGCAAGCCTGGCTAACACTCAGAGCTAACCTGTACTGGAGAGAGCATGTGTGTGAAGAAGCAGGAAATAAAAAAAGGAACTCACCTTGTGGTAAACCGGTAAGAGAAAAAGCCTTTGAGCTCCATGCTGTTTCAGACAAATAATCCTTGATGTGGTTTGGAACATGATATGGCATTTAATCACGGCATAATTTAACTGTATCTGCCGGTAGAATTCTGAGCATGTTTGCAACTTATATATATATCAATATTCCAATTACTTGTAGACTATTCTGCACTATTTCTATTTCTATCATAGTCTATTTTATTTTACTTACTTGCACTATTTTATCAGTTGTATTGTGTTGCACTGTTGGCGGATCCTGTGACCGAAGATTTTCATTTCCATAACTACACTGTAGCTATGTACAAATGACAAGAAAAGCCTTGAATCCTTGAATCCTTGAATCCTTGAATCCTTGAGTCCTAGCTTTCCTCTGACTGGTTGTTTCCCGTTGCTTCAGGCGGCTGTACTGGGCAGACTGGAACAGAGACGGGCCCAAAATCGAGATGTCGAACATGGACGGGACGGATCGGACGGTCCTGGTGAAAGACGACCTGGGGCTTCCCAACGCGTTGACCTTTGACATCGAGCAACAGGAGCTGTGCTGGGCCGACGCAGGTGAGACTCACCTGAGGCATCGTCATGTTGTTAGAAAACACAGAATCAGAAACAGGTTTATTACCAGGTAGGTTGGCACGTACGAGGAATTTCACTTGATGTCGTGATGGATACATAAATGTAAAAAAAAAGAAAAAAGAAGACGGATAGATAGATAGAAAACTATTTTAAGAAAACTATAATAACATAAGAAAATAAGAGAAAATATAGTCAAATGAAATAAAGCAGTATTTACATTGAAATAGAATGGAATAAAATATGTGCAGTAAAAAAAACAGATATTGTCAACATTGTGTGCATTACTGTAATGCATAGAGTCTGCGTTGTGGCCGAGGCAAAGATCAATCAGAACTGAGATCAGGTTAGTTGTCATTGATTGATTGGTTGATTGATTGGTTGATTGATTGAATGATTGATTGGTTGGTTGATTGATTTGTTGATTGAATGATTGATTGATTGATTGATTGAATGATTGATTGGTTGATTGAATGATTGATTGGTTGGTTGATTGATTGGTTGATTGATTGATTGGTTGATTGATTGATTGGTTGATTGAATGATTGATTGGTTGATTGATTGATTGATTGGTTGATTGAATGATTGATTGGTTGGTTGATTGATTGATTGAATGATTTATTGATTGATTGATTGAATGATTTATTGATTGATTGATTGGTTGATTGGTTGATTGATTGGTTGATTGGTGTACAGGGACTCGTAAGTTGGAGTGTATGGATCCTCACCGGCGGCTGAGGAGGCAGATCGTCGAGGGGATCCAGTATCCCTTCTCCATGGTGTCCTTCGGAAAGAACCTGTATTACACCGACTGGAGGAGGTAACACACACACATCAATATACTCAACTGTCTTCAGCTGCTTATAGAGAGGCGCAGGAACGAGTCCTTAACCTGGGAACGAGTCAGCATCTCAGAATTTCCGGGCTCCTTCTTCTCAAAGTCAATCGTTTTTTTGTGGTTAGAAGAATACATTAAAGTCTGTTGTTAACACAAGCTAAAGAAATGTTCACGTTTTGTTCTACGACATAAAACAAGTCAGCAAGAACCCCACTGGTGAATGCCCAAGGCTTCTATGCTTCATAAGAACAGTGGTCGTTAACAATGGTCTAAGTTAAACTACTAAACGTCATCACGCCAAACATTAGCCACCTTTAGCTTAGCGTTGGCGACGTGAAGTCATGTCACCTATAGCCAACGTTAAGTTTGACTTCTGCCAATTGCATTTATGCTTCATCAAGTATAAAATGGTGGTAATATGTGGAGATGGTCCTGCTGAAGAAAACGTGTAAGTATCAGAAACATGGGTTTGCCACAATCCTATCTTCTGTAATAATTCAAAAGCCAATGGAAAAATCCCAACGCTTTTTGTTTAGTGAATCCTTGCAATGCTAACTTCCGGGTCGGCCTTCAAAGATTAGTCATCCCTGCACCTCTCTAAAGTCAGTTGTGTTCAACCCTGTGTTACTCTGACCGCCACCATCACTCTGTGGTCTGGGGTCAATCATTTTGTTTTGTTTGTGGGTGTTTTCCAGAGAGGCGGTGGTCTCCGTGGACCGCTTCTCAGAGAAAGAGACCGAAGAGTTCCTGCCTCAGAAACGCTCTCGACCGTACGGCATCACCTCGACACCGACGCAGTGTCCACAAGGTATGGCTTCACTTTAATAACAAGATACAGAGTAGGTAGACCTGTCGGAGAAAACGAAGTGAAGGAACCAAGGTTATTACACAGGACATAAGCAATCAGCTGTTTTGCAATGATGCATGGATGATTTTTACTCTGGTTTCTGACAGAGCCTTTTTCTGCAAGCTAGGGGTTTAAAATACAAGAGCTACACATATGATATCATATGAGGTACATATCGCCTTACATCTTCATTATCGTAATCACATGTCTTTTCCTGGTGTCAAATGCCACATTACGGGAAGGTCATGTTCTGAACTTAACAGACTTTTCTACATGTTCTTTTTTAAATGTTTTACCCACTTAGCCATTATATCGATTGATACATTTTATTTCGAACAAGTAAAATAAATAATTACAACAACAACAAATGTGTGCATAGTCATGTAAGATAAATCAAAACCAAAAAAAAATGACATTTACAACAACAACAACAACAACAACAACAACAACACCAACACCAACAACAACAGCAGCATTAGCAACATAAACAGTCCCACATCTAGTGTTCGAGAAGGAGTGAGAAGAAGTATAACTTATTTAATCTCACCCCCTTGTCCCTAAATGATTTATTTATAATCTATAATCTGCAATAATTATCATTATTAATATTATTATTATTATTAATCATCTACTTTACCTGTTGATTGACATATATACACATATGTACATACACACATACATACCCACACATACACATATATACATATACTAAGGAGGCATGTGGCACAGTGGGGGGTGTGTTGGTGTGCGGATCAGGGGGGCACAGGTTCAAACCCCATTGCAGTCAGCATGTCGTTGTGTCCCTGAGACACTTCACCCCAAGTTGCTCCTGTGGGGGTTGCCCACAGTACTGAGTATGTAAGTAGCTTTGGATGAAATGTAATATATGCACATATACATATACACACCTACATACTCACACACATACACATAATCAAAGAATCACTAGTTATATCAACATAAATAGTGATTATTTTTCACAAATCTTGTTATGTAAATAGTTAAATAGTTATGAAAGCACCAGACCTATAATATCCTCGGAATATCAATGTTGACTTTATTTGATCAGAAATATCATGATATTTGATCTTCTCCATATCACCCAGCCATAATCTCTTTTTAAATATCATCATCGTTGTTCCTCGACCTCTTCTAAGGGGTCGAGGTATGAACTATTTATGGGTGATACATGTTCTATGTATCTATATTTATACGTCTTGGAGCTGCTGCACCTGAATGTCCCCTCTGCGGATCCAAACACGTTTACCTTATCTTAAATCGAGCTAACTCTGTTATGTTTATATGAAGAGCAGCTCGGGGGAGTCCTGATCAGAGCCGTTTAGCGCGCGGAGTGCAGATGTACTCGCTGACCGCAGTAATTGATTCCTGATGCATATAGTATGTGGATGGATATAGGCGTGGGAACTCCGGAGCGGTGACCTCAGGGGAAGCCAGATGTTAGCATGGAGGCTCACAGCTGCTCCGAGCAGCGATGAGAAACACGTCCTCCTCCACCTGCTGCCGCGCCGACGGGGTTTAACTGTCCCTCCACTTCCTAAAGCCTCGCTAAACACTTCTATTTAACTTGGCAGCATGTTCCCGGGTCACTTTCTTTCTGTTGTGTTTTTACAGACTGCACCACAACCGGCCTTATCTGTTAAAGGGGCCCTATTTTGCTTTTAGGGGGTTTTCCTTTCCTGTAGTGTGTTGTTTAGGTTTTTAGTGCATGTACATTACATTACATTTAGCTGACGCTTCTATCCAAAGCGACTTACAGGAAGTGCGTTCGACCAAGAAGATACGAACTTGAAGAAAACAGAATCCCAGGTTTCATAGATCCAAAACATTTCAAGTGCTGCTCAACTGGCTTTAGATAAGCCAGTCCTTTATTAGTATATAAGTGCTTTGTTAGTAATTCTACCGCTCGAAGTGGAGTCGAAAGAGATGAGTTTTCAGTCTGCGCCGGAAGACGCAGATGGTCTGGAAAGGCTAAAAAGGAGTTTCCCCCTGCCTGAAACGCCTCCATTGGACTCCTTTGTTTACTTCTGTAGCATGATGACATCACAAAATACTTGTGCTTCTATTGGCTAGCGCTCCAACACATTGTACTTGATAGGCTAAGGGGCGGGATATCTCTAAGCGGGTTGACCAATCACAACAGAGCCGGCCAGCTAACCAATCAGAGCAGACTGGGCTCTGGTTTCAGACAGAGCGTGAAAAGAGGTGTACAGGCAGTATGAGAGAAATAAAGAGCTTTTTGAACATTAGAGCATAGAGACATGTCAGAGTAGAGACACTACACACTGATATGGACCTGAAGATGAGCAGAACAGGCCGCTTTAATAAAGACGTTAAATGTAGACCGCGGTGCTGAAGGACGTTAATTCTCTCTTTGAGGAAAGGCAGGCATTATTATTTCCTTTGGGATGGTTGGGGATGTTTAGACGCAGCTGTTTAACTTACAGCACATGTGAGAAAGAACATGGATTTAAACCTCAAAACTGTGGTGTGAGTTTTACCTCCAGCTCATGAGTTTCACACCAGATGTAAAAGGCAAGCGGTCAACAGATGGAGCTAAATAATAATACGTTGGTTCGACAATTACATCTTACATTGTGTGCATTTTGGAAACATTCAGCAATCTGACACGCTACTGTAAATCATAAAGTATCTATAATGCAGTCGTGCTTTCCTCAGAATCTGAACACGCAGTTAGCACGAGTTACACATTCATAATACATTTAAACCTTGGCATGTTGGTTTCAAAATGCTAGTGTTTGCATTTTCAGTTCAGGTACTTTAAAAAATCTGCAATTTGTTTTGACGAATAAGTCAAAGTAATGTTTCAAGAAGATATACCAAGCATTTGATGGTTCCTAGTTCGCTGTAAATTCACTTAGTTTAAGGATGTTGGTCAAACAAAACAAGGCATTGACGATTTGACATTTTACTTTTATTAAAGAGACATAATGGATTATTCTCATTGTCAGGTTCATATCAGTATGTCGTGTCTCCACTGGGACATGTCCCCCTGCTTTAATGTTCAAAAAGCTCTTTACTTTTCTCATACTGCCTGTGCTGCAGCACCTCTTTTCACCCTCTGTCTGAAACCAGAGCCCATTCTGCTCTGATTGGTTAGCTGGCCGCAGGGTTCGAGTTATAATCTGAGCTTTATGGGGGTCTAATAATAATGATTTATTGCGCACCTTGGAGGTGAAGTGCAGGCTGATGTCATTCATGAGAGAATACGATGCTTAGTTTCTTTTTATTTTAGCCCATGTACCTCGTTAACGTAAATAACACTCGTTACATTGACACATACATTATTTGTGATTGAAATAATGGTTGTTGGTAATGTATTAGCGACCCCCACAGATGTATCATTTCACCGCATCCATAGGAGCTCAGACCCTTCCTTATTGGCTCCCACATAACTCGAACCCTCGCTGGCCGGCTGTGTTGTGATTGGTCGACCGCTTAGAGATGTCCCGCCTCTTAGCATATCACGTACAATGTATTGGAGCGCTAGCTAATACAAGTGCGAGTGTCACATAGTGATGTCATTATGTTCCTGAAGTAAACAAAGAAGTCTAATGGAGGTGAACACAGGGATTTGAGCCTTTTCAGACCATTTCCATGCACCTATAGAACACACTACAGGAAAGGGAGAACCCCAAAAACATAATAGTGCCCTATTACTTGTACATGTAATGTGACGCCCTGTGCCGCTTTCTGACGGATGATTTAACCAGATTTAAAGCTGCCTCTCTGTATTAATGCCTCCTCTCCCCTCTCTCAGCCTATAACTACTGCTCCAACAATGGCGGCTGCTCTCACCTGTGCCTCCCGCGGCCCGGCGGCTTCACCTGCCGCTGCCCGGATGCCTCCGCCGGTCAGTGTGAGGAGAGGAACCTGTGAGGAACCTGTGAGCTGCTGCTGGGACACACACAACACTCTTAACTCGACGTTGGTGTTTCCTACATTTCTTACTTGAATTGAACATTTTCCACAATCTTTTGTATGTGTTTCTGGCCGTCGGAAGCTGTTCAGACTTTACTGTATTTATGATGTCACACTTCAGGTGAGATGATTCACTTTTGAATTCAGATGTTTGTATTTAGACTCCTGGGTGAAGAGTTTCTCCTCAAAATGAGACCAAAGTGACACAAAATCTTAAACGGGGATTTTTTTAAAGACCGTAGGTAAACCAAAAACCCTTGTGATGATGATTATTTGAAAAGGTACTGAACGATAAACTATACGTTGTTTTTTATTATATTTTAAAGGTGAAACTCCTTCGTTTTTCCTTATAACTGCGTAAACAATCAGATATAATTCAATCAATCTTCTGTAATGATTAAATAATTGAGAAAAAAAGGTTCGTTAGGGCCTTTTCGAAATGTTAGACGTTTCAAAAAATGCCTTAAAAAGGTTTCTGAAAAGGAAAAACCTTTCCCTGAAGTTACTTTAGGACAGCCGTGTGTTATCTGTCTTTATCTAATCTGAATACAGGCAATCTTTTGGCTGCAGCGCCCCCTGGAGGTGAAAGGCAGTCATATCAACTCAAAGGCCTTCTTGGAGTTGTCACACATTTTTCTGAAACTATTCAAGAGTTACAGAGATATCACAAAACCGATGCATCATATTTAGTTTAATCCAAACAAATATATATAGTGTATATATGTTGTAGCACATTAAGTGAAGACTTGATGAAATATGTACTAAGAAACGACCAAAAAGGCCTAAAATATGTTGCAAAATAGTCAAATATTTTGCATAATTTCAAGTTTTTATTATACAAAAGGTAAAGTGGCCATGTGACGACACTATATTGTCCACCAGAGTTTATATCCAAAAAAAGTCTCCATAAAAGCTCTATTAGTTTCCGTATGATAATAAAAAGCTGAAAATGATACAGGACGTTTTGTTTTTTAAAGGATTGCAAAAGTAGTTTTTTTTTACAGAGATGTTTGACTCATTTGTAAAATAAACCAAACCTAGCTAATATGGGATTATTCTATATTTTAGCAATCTTAAGATACATTAGATTTGTTTCCCCTACAGAGCTGACTTGTATGTTATTATTATCTTGGAAGTGGACCACTATAACCCTGAGGTGGTGGAAAGGGCTAACACCTTTTTATGACTTACAAGATGTATCGTGTTGTGTGTACTACGACTCAGTGTATTTTTGATATGAACTTGTAAATAATGACCTGATATGCAGACGGTATGTTTTAATGTTGCCTGAGATCTACCTGAAGACGATTACTGTGAAAGTGTGAGGGAAGTATCGAGAGGACGAGGAGTATGTTTCTGTCATGTGAACATCTTTTTACTCAAGACTGGACAGTGCTGAATTAGGAGCTGTGTTTTCATCTCAAATAAAAGCAGACAAAACTACAAAAAATACATGTTTTGAAAGACTCCTCAAATATACCTGCAAATATTGAAATTAGGGAATGTTAAGCAACATAATCAAACTGCTTCTTATGTCAACAATTATTTAAAATGATCCTAAAACCAGGACAAATACAATTATCCAATTTTGAGAAGCTTATTGGAGCAGCGATACTTTTCAAATATTCATTTTGGCAGCAATCATACTTTTTCAAACATGAAAATACACTTTAATTTGGATTAAAACGCGTCAAAGACTGTCAAAATCTTAATTTGATTGTAATATTGCCCGACATAGACTTGTATACACTAAGACTATTCTAACCTGCTGCTAAAAAATAATAAGTAAAATGTCCCTCATTTGTAAAGTGAAGTTTTGTTTGATATAAACACAAATTGTTAAAAAATAATAATCCAGAAATGTGGTCGTTAGAGAATAAAGAGCCGAGCTTGTGAAACAGGTAAAATGGTGACTCGGCAGGAAAAACGTCTGAACTGGTGCTAATGTTTAAAAACAGTCAGTGTTTGCATGACAGGAACATCATTGTGTTGGAGGTGAAGAGCGTTTCTAAACTCAGGTTTTTGTTTTGTGGTAACTGATCCCCCATCAGGGAGGAAGCGGTCTGTTCGACGATCAGCCAGAGGGAACATTAACAACCTGTACAGCCTCAATAAAACATGTTTAAAACAAAACGTCAGTGTGTTCTGTTTCATGTAACCCGTCGTTATTAAACCCACAGCTGATGAGAGGATGTGTCATCCAGATGCAATTCAAATAAATACTCCACTTAAAATGTGTCTTCAGTTACACTTAAAGGTGGGGTGGGTAAGTTTCAGAAACCGGCTCGAGATACACTTTTTGTTATATTCCATGGAATGCTCTTAACGTCCCGATAGCAATGAATATCTGAAGTGCTTTGACAACAAATCCATAAAAAAATGTCATCTGTGGAAGCCGTGGCGCTGTAAAAAGTACAACCAATCCGTTTAGCCGCCCTGCCTGTCAGCCTTCCATCTGGGCACAAATGTATCGCGTGCCCTCATTGGTCATGTGCGCGTTCATGCGTGTTGGAGGAGGTGCTCTGTAAGGAAGTCTGAAGGAAGAGGCGGATTCTTTTCGGCTGTGTACTTTCAAATTTTAGTGCACTCGAGCCAGTTTCTGAAACTTACCTACCCCACCTTTAATATAACGGCTCAATTGAATACTCTATTCTGATTGGTCAATGAGGTTGTTAATACACTATTGCTAAGGATAACATGACCATTGCTAAAGAAGATCAAGGTATTATGTGCAGTCATATTAGTCAGAACCCAATTCAAGGTATTGGTCTTCACATATAGAGCTGTCCATGGCCAAGCCCCAGCCTACATCAATGGCCTGATCCACCCTCACAGAACAACCCGGGCCCTGAGGTCCTCTGAGCAAGGCCTCCTAAGGGTGCCCCGAACCAGGCTACAGACGAAGGGGGACCGTGCCTTTGAGGCGGTGGCCCCAAGGCTTTGGAACGAACTCCCCCAGAAACTAAGAGCCTCTGTCTCGGTAGATTGTTAAGGGGCAGTTAAGGACCCACCATTTCTGACAGGCCTTTGGGGCGCCGGAGGAGGTGAGTTAGTAGCTGTCTTTTTATTGGTGATTTATCCCTATGTGTTACCTGCTGTTGTTTTATGCCTTTTATTCTACATGTTATAGTTGTACTGTGAATTGTGTCCTGTGTACTGTACTGTAAAGCACTTTGTACATCCGTGTTGAGAAGGCTGCTATATTAATAAAGCTTTACTTTACTACTTTACTTAGTCTGAGAGGAAATACGGTTGATTGTTGATAACCATAACTTTATTTTTCATCGCTCAGAAAACACACTGGAATACTTTTCTAACATTTATTTTAATATTTAGCGTAACAGCTCAACTGTGCAAGAGGAAAAGGAAACAGGTTAATGTTGTTAGTGCGTCTGATTTCACTTTGGTGATTCTGAAATTCTGAATGAAGCCATGCATTTTCCAGAGCAGTGCTTTGACTCGGGGTGCGGGTCAATGCTCTGAGCCGACGGATCCAGCTGGGGAGTCGTGTTGGAGTGAATCCAGCTCTCAGGGAAAGTCTGTGAGTTTCTCCAGGGAGGAAACGGTCAGCTGCTGCTGGACGACAGAAGCAGCTGAAGTTCAGTTTCAGTCCGGGCGGTTCTTCAGGACCAGCGGACCTGCACCTGGTCTCCGTCCTCTATCGCGTAATGAGACAGGGTTTTCAGGTCGATGTCAATCTCATACTCAATCCCCATTTTCTACAAAGAAAGGAAGTTAAAGGTCACCTCTTGTGCAAAATCCACGTCTCTTCTACATCAACATGTGTCCCCTCTTCTCCATGTCTCTTCTACATCAACATGTGTCCCCTCTTCTTCACGTCTCTTCTACATCAACATGTGTCCCCTCTTCTTCATGTCTCTTCAACATCAACATGTGTCCCCTCTTCTTCATGTCTCTTCTACACCAACATGTGTCCCCTCTTCTTCATGTCTCTTCTACATCAACATGTGTCCCCTCTTCTTCATGTCTCTTCTACACCAACATGTGTCCCCTCTTCTTCATGTCTCTTCTACACCAACATTTCCAAAGCATTTGACACCGTCGATCATCACATTTTAAAGCAGAGGCTACTCAGTATTGGCATATCCAGCAATGCAGTGGGGTGGTTTGTGAACTACCTCTCTGAAAGGTCCCAATGTGTTCATTTTGATGGACTGTCTTCTGAATGGTTAAACATTTCTAATGGTGTACCACAAGGTTCTGTTTTAGGACCACTTTTATTCTCCATATATATTAACAGCGTAGGTGAAAATGTGGATGAAGCTACTTTACATTTTTATGCAGATGATACTGTGATGTACTGTGCAGGTCCCACCATTAAGGAGGCTGGTGTTAAATTACAGGCTGTTTTTAACACTATTCAGACTCAGCTCTCTGAACTAAAGCTTCTTTTAAATGTGGATAAAACCAAGGTAATGCTCTTTTCTAAAGCTAAAAAGACACCAGAGCCTGTTTTAGATATTGTAACTACGCAAGGAACAAAACTTGAAGTTGTTGCCTGTTACAAATACCTTGGTATCTGGCTTGATGATTGTCTCTCTTTTAAACTTCATGGCAATAACCTGCTTAAAAAACTGAGGGTTAGGCCAGGGTTCTTTTTCAGGAACAAGTCCTGTTTCTCGCTTGAGGCCAGGAAAAGGCTCTGTGACCTTTGACCTGTGCTGGACTCTGGGGATTTGTTGTATATGAATGCACCTGCCAATTACCTGAGCAAATTGGATGCTGCGTATCACAGTGCTCTGAGATATGTCACAAATCGTAAAGCGCTGACTCATCACTGTACCCTGTATGCCAAGGCAGGTTTACCATCACTCTCTGTACGGAGGCTCAGTCATTGGTACACTTTTATCTGTAAAGCTTTGTTGGGTAAACTCCCGTATTATATCTGCTCTCTAATAACACAGAGAGTTGCGGGCAGCTACTGTCGAGATCGCAGGATGTGGTCTTGTTAGATGTGCCGAGAGTGAGGACTGTCTTAGGTAAGACGGCTTTTATGTGCGCAGCTCCACTTGCTTGGAACAATCTTCAGCAAGAATTGAAATTGAGCAATTTTATTTCTCTGAATGTTTTTAAGGCACGTCTGCACGAGATGCTTTCTGACACTATGGGTGTTTGTAAGTGTTGGTGAATATGTAATTATGATGTCCTCTATTGTTTGTTTTTATGTTGTTTTTAAGTTTCATGTAGAACTAAATTGATGCAGGTCTCCCTTGTAAAAGAGATCTATGATCTCAAGGGACCTATCTGTCTGAAATAAAGGTTTGAAATGAAATCAACATGTGTCCCCTCTTCTCCATGTCTCTTCTACATCAACATGTGTCCCCTCTTCTTCATGTCTCTTCTACATCAACATGTGTCCCCTCTTCTTCCTGTCTCTTCTACATCAACATGTGTCCCCTCTTCTTCATGTCTCTTCTACATCAGCATGTGTCCCCTCTTCCTCATGTCTCTTCTACATCAACACGTGTCCCCTCTTCTTCATGTCTCTTCTACATCACCATGTGTCCCCTCTTCTTCATGTCTCTTCTACATCAGCATGTGTCCCCTCTTCTTCATGTCTCTTCTACATCAACATGTGTCCCCTCTTCCTCATGTCTCTTCTACATCAACATGTGTCCCCTCTTCTCCATGTCTCTTCTACATCAACATGTGTCCTCTCTTCTCCATGTCTCTTCTACATCAACATGTGTCTCCTCTTCTCCATGTCTCTTCTACATCAACATGTGTCCCCTCTTCTTCATGTCTCTTCTACATCAACATGTGTCCCCTCTTCCTCATGTCTCTTCTACATCAACATGTGTCCCCTCTTCCTCATGTCTCTTCTACATCAACATGTGTCCCCTCTTCTCCATGTCTCTTCTACATCAACATGTGTCCCCTCTTCTCCATGTCTCTTCTACATCAACATGTGTCCCCTCTTCTCCATGTCTCTTCTACATCAACATGTGTCCCCTCTTCTCCATGTCTCTTCTACATCAACATGTGTCCCCTCTTCTCCATGTCTCTTCTACATCAACATGTGTCCCCTCTTCTCCATGTCTCTTCTACATCAACATGTGTCCCCTCTTCTCCATGTCTCTTCTACATCAACATGTGTCCCCTCTTCTTCATGTCTCTTCTACATCAGCATGTGTCCCCTCTTCTTCATGTCTCTTCTACATCAACATGTGTCCCCTCTTCTCCATGTCTCTTCTACATCAACATGTGTCTCTTCCTCATGTCTCTTCTACATCAACATGTGTCCCCTCTGTGGAAAGGAATAGGTGACCTTTAAGTAAATTACGTCGGCTCATGAGCAATTAAAATGTCGCTTATTAGTCAAACACAAATAGTGCATTTAAAGTAACGTCGTCGTCGTCGTCGTCGTCGTCGCAGCAGTTCCAGCTGTTGGTATGCAGTGGAACTGACTATTTTTTTAAGCAATACAATATTATTTGAAATCTATCAAATCATTTAAAATCAATAATCATGAGTAATTTGTTGTTTTCTATGCAGCCGTCGCCGTGTAATAAGACTCGTCTCTGCATGGTGCTGCTGAACTAGAAACCCGAACATCACTTACTTTAATATTAGTATATTTGATGATTCCTACCTTGAGGGTCGTGTAGGTGAGCTTCAGATCTGAAGGAGGGACCTTCAGCAGTCGGTTCAGGAGTCCCTTCACCTTCTGAACTTTCATGGAGTCTGCAGAGCAAAACATACAATTAACTCAACTGGAAAATATCTTTTATTTCAGTTTAATATGTTTTTTTTAACCTTATTTTCTGTTGTTTTACCTGGAAGTTTCTTCTCAATCGGCTTCCGGTCGGGGTGATCGGGAAACACAAAAGTAATCTCTGGTGAGGAGTAAAAAAAAAGACAGTGGTCGGAAAATATCACCTTTCCTTTAGTGGGTTTCCTCGGTTGGGACTAAAGTGTGTTTATCAATAGCCTGTAGGGTATTAGCCAATCAGAGAGCAGAGAGAGGCAGGACTTACTTAACAGCTGGTTCTTCAGAGCTAACGGGACCCACTTCTTCAGCAGGCCTTCGTCTGGAGCGCCGTACTCTGAAACACAAGAGGATCTTCATCATTATCATCATCGCTTAAAGGAGACGTCCAAACAGTAAGTTAGTCCCTAATGTCCCATAGTAGTGAGGGGGTAAGATCACAAACTGCTGATTGGAATCAAAGCATTTCATTTCCAAAAAGGGTCGTGGAGGAAAAAACATTTTTGAAACAGTTCTGGTGTCTTTGACCCAATGAGCATGCGTACTTGAGTCTCCTTAAGCCCCGCCTCCGATCCACTCCGGCATGTTGCCGTCTGAACTTTTAGCACTCTTAGGAATTACCTTAAATAAAAAGTATCCGCTGAATTGCTTTCCTGTTGGTCAAATGTTACTTGAGAGTTGAAACTACGTTTTGTGTGGGCAAATAGTTATGATCACTTCCATAAAGTTTGGGGTTTTATTTAAATGTATAGCATCTGCGGTCTGGGTTAAATTGTGTAAAATCATTCAACATATTTGCCTTTTTTAAACTCTTAAATTAGGTTTAATTTTGTGTAAATGAGGTCTATTGACCATACATCCCATAAAAAAGAAGATTAAAACTAAGTTAGTTTGTTAGGAACCGGTCCCCAATTGCACCTTACATGAAAGAGGAATGCTCCAGTGTTAAAACTGTGGGCGTAAATATGTTTCGTTTTACCTTTAACTTCTGAAAACCCCCAAAAATATTGAAATCAGCGGCGTTTTTTAAGATTAGCTTGAACCCCCATCTCACTTCCCGTCCGCTCGGTGTGACTCACTCTGAACGAGGCTCGGGTATCGGGGGTGCTTGATGATGAACTCTCTGCTCGGCTCGCTGCCTCCGCCCGCTTCCAGCCACTCCAGACCAAACATCTTCATGTAGTCGCACTCCGCCCCCTTCCTGTCGTCAGGGGCGATCTGATGGACACCAGGAACACGGTCAGAATCAGAAACAGGTTTGTTACCAGGTAGGTTGACACGTACGAGCAATTCGACGTGGTGTCGTGGTGCAGACATAAAAGTAAAACAAAATTAAAAACACAGATAGAAAACTATTTTAAAAAAACTATAGAAACATTAAAAATATATTTAAAATACAAAAGAAAATAGTAAAATATAGCAGTATTTACATAGAAATAGAATGGAATACAATGTGGAATAAAATTCGGCCTTAATAAAAAAATAAAAACAGAAAACACCAAGAACATGGTCAGCATTTGCACACACACACACACACACACACACACACACACACACACACACACACACACACACACACACACACACACACACACACACACACACACACACACACACACACACACACACACACACACACACACACACACACACACACACACACACACACACACACACACACACACACACACACACACACACACACACACACACACACACACACACACACACACACACACACACACACACACACACACACACACACCTGGCCGTTGTTGAGCAGCTCCAGTTTTCCCAGTTTGGCGATCAGCATCTGATTGGCTGTCCTCGGGTTTCCGTCGCTGCTCAGCAGGCGGTTCCCACGACACGTGAAGATCACCAGACTGCGGAGCTTCCCCAACTCATTGACCACACACCACTGAGAGAGAGAGACGTGCCAATAATTGAATTTGAATCTTGAGAGAGGCAGAGGCTTATTTATTACACAACTTAGCTGCATTCTGATTGGTCAATTTGGACATTTCAGAGGTTATTGACACACCGCGGTTAAGGAGGATGAAGGGAGAGAAGGAAAGAGGTTAAAAGACAGAAACTGTCTCTGAGTCTGGTGGGTTTTGTCCATTAGTGCGCGTAGGAACAGAGTTTGTTTCTCTTAGAGGAAGAAATACGATCATTTTCAAGTCAATAAAATCATTTTAGTTAGTACTGGGAGCATCAGTTTATTTAGTATCTGGCCGTGTAATAAGTGGATGATGTGCAGCGAGGCGGTGACAAAAACCTGCACATTTTGCCTTACTGTAAAGGTCTCCTATTCTACTGTTTTCCATCAGTATATCACAGGTCTCAGATATATACAGAACCTGTCTCTGATTGGCTGAAACACCAAACAGATCATTGCAGCATTACCCATAATCCCCTCTGTTTCAGCCCTGTTTCCAAAGTGCTGATTCTCTGTCTGTTACTTTAGATGAAAATGAGGAGCCCCTCCCCACGCCCCTCTGAGAGACATCTGGTTACAAAGAACTCAATGGAGCTCTAGAGGAGATTCAGGTGATAAGGGGGGGGTTACCTTGGTTACTGATTGGCTAATGGTTACACAAGACAACACATCGTTATGACATCATAAAGTGGCCAAAATCTGATCAGCTCATTTTCAGACAGGTTTTTATAGAAATGGATCAAAAAGAGAGAGAATCTTTGTTCCTGAAACTTTCAGAGTCTCTTTCCACAGAGGGGACACATGTTGATGTAGAAGAGACATGAAGAAGAGGGGACACATGTTTATGTAGAAGAGACATGAAGAAGAGGGGACACATGTTGATGTAGAGGAGACATGGAGAAGAGGGGACACATGTTGATGTAGAGGAGACATGGAGAAGAGGGGACACATGTTGATGTAGAAGAGGGGACACATGTTGATGTAGAAGAGACATGGAGAAGAGGGGACACATGCTGATGTAGAAGAGACATGAAGAAGAGGGGACACATGTTGATGTAGAAGAGACATGAAGAAGAGGGGACACATGTTGATGTAGAAGAGACATGAAGAAGAGGGGACACATGTTGATGTAGAACAGACATGAATAAGAAGGGACACATGTTGATGTAGAAGAGACATGAGGAAGAGGGGACACATGTTGATGTAGAAGAGACATGAGGAAGAGGGGACACATGTTGATGTAGAAGAGACATGGGACACATGTTGATGTAGAAGAGACATGAAGAAGAGGGGACACATGTTGATGTAGAAGAGACATGCGGAAGAGGGGACACATGCTGATGTAGAAGAGACATGAGGAAGAGGGGACACATGCTGATGTAGAAGAGACATGAAGAAGAGGGGACACATGTTGATGTAGAGGAGACATGAGGAAGAGGGGACACATGTTGATGTAGAAGAGACATGAAGAAGAGGGGACACGTTGATGTAGAAGAGACATGAAGAAGAAGCGACACATGTTGATGTAGAAGAGACATGAGGAAGAGGGGACACATGTTGATGTAGAAGAGACATGAAGAAGAGGGGACACATGTTGATGTAGAAGAGACATGAAGAAGAGGGGACACATGCTGATGTAGAAGAGACATGAAGAAGAGGGGACACATGTTGATGTAGAAGAGACATGGAGAAGAGGGGACACATGTTGATGTAGAGGAGACATGAAGAAGAGGGGACACATGCTGATGTAGAAGAGACATGAAGAAGAGGGGACACATGTTGATGTAGAAGAGACATGAAGAAGAGGGGACACATGTTGATGTAGAGGAGACATGAAGAAGAGGGGACACATGTTGATGTAGAAGAGACATGAAGAAGAGGGGACACGTTGATGTAGAAGAGACATGGAGAAGAGGGGACACATGTTGATGTAGAACAGACATGAATAAGAAGGGGACACATGTTGATGTAGAAGAGACATGAGGAAGAGGGGACACATGTTGATGTAGAAGAGACATGAGGAAGAGGGGACACATGTTGATGTAGAAGAGACATGGGACACATGTTGATGTAGAAGAGACATGAAGAAGAGGGGACACATGTTGATGTAGAAGAGACATGCGGAAGAGGGGACACATGCTGATGTAGAAGAGACATGAGGAAGAGGGGACACATGCTGATGTAGAAGAGACATGAAGAAGAGGGGACACATGTTGATGTAGAGGAGACATGAAGAAGAGGGGACACATGTTGATGTAGAAGAGACATGAAGAAGAGGGGACACGTTGATGTAGAAGAGACATGAAGAAGAAGCGACACATGTTGATGTAGAAGAGACATGAGGAAGAGGGGACACATGTTGATGTAGAAGAGACATGAAGAAGAGGGGACACATGTTGATGTAGAAGAGACATGAAGAAGAGGGGACACATGCTGATGTAGAAGAGACATGAAGAAGAGGGGACACATGTTGATGTAGAAGAGACATGGAGAAGAGGGGACACATGTTGATGTAGAGGAGACATGAAGAAGAGGGGACACATGCTGATGTAGAAGAGACATGAAGAAGAGGGGACACATGTTGATGTAGAAGAGACATGAAGAAGAGGGGACACATGTTGATGTAGAAGAGACATGAAGAAGAGGGGACACATGTTGATGTAGAAGAGACATGAAGAAGAGGGGACACGTTGATGTAGAAGAGACATGGAGAAGAGGGGACACATGTTGATGTAGAGGAGACATGAAGAAGAGGGGACACATGTTGATGTAGAAGAGACATGGAGAAGTGGATTTTGCGTAATAGGTGACCTTTAAGATACAGTTATAACATTTTCAGTTTCATACTTTTAGCCATTTGAACACTGGGTCAGTCACTATTTCTCAATGAATTGCTTGTATCTGTTGTTGAGGTGTGTGTGTGTGTGTGTGTGTGTGTGTGTGTGTGTGTGTGGTGTGTGTGTGTGTGTGTGTGTGTGTGTGTGTGTGTGTGGAGATAAACACTGACCTCAGTGATTTTGTTGTAATCCAGCCTGAGAGTCTTCAGCGCCGCGAACATGTCTGTCTGAGATCCTGCAGAGGAAACGCTCACCATTCACACTCAATAAGCATCAATATGTTCACAACACCAAGGACTCAACTAAAACGCATGCTGCATAACAATACAATCGAATGTATCCAAAGAAAATATTAATCAAAGAAACTGTATTTAAATCGGTAAAATGTGTATCTGCATGTGTGTCATGCTGTATAAAGACCTGAACATTAATAAGAACTAGAGAATGCAATTCCTGAAGAAATTGCTAGTGGGAATGCTTTATGCTGAAAAGCTGACGCTGAACTGCTATGCTGAAATGTAATGTGTAAGAAGAAAGTGAAGAATTTAGATAGAAACGATACATGAACTCTGGGGGCTTGAGAAGAAAAGAAAGTGAAAAGGCTTGGAAAAGCAGCAGAATATTTAAACTGCAAACTTCTGAACTAACTTGATGACGAATGATCTGTCGCCATGCCAACGGCATTTGATAACATCCCGCAATATGCTTAGATGCGTTGATGGCTGCATCGTTACCAAACCTGTGAGCATTGTGTTGCCATGGCAATGGCATTTGAAGAAATCTCAAAACTCTCACGTAGAGGTCTTCACGGCTGGACCGTTAGCACACATGTGAAGTTTGAGCACTTTTTGAAAATGTTCATAGGACTTAATGTAAAGCGACATCGTCCTTTATGGCGAGGGATGCGTTTCGGCATATGATGACACCCCATAATTGACGTAGAGCTGTTGAGGGCAGGACCATTACGGCCCGTCCACACAGCGGCGTGCGTTGAAGCTTCAACGCTTCTGCCCATTAACTTTTAATGGGGTGACGTCACGCTTCGCCGAACTGCATTGCGGGAGCGAAGCGTAGCTTGCGTGTCCGGGGCGGGAGATTCATGTGATTGGTCGAGTTTCAGCCCCCCCCGCCGGCAAGCTTCAACGAACGCCGCTGTGTGGACGGGCCGTTAACCTCTATCTGAAGGCTGCTGCTCTGAGCATGTCAGTTGGAGCGATGACATCATCGTGTTCCATGACACAGGTGTTTATATTTGAGCTAACGACGTGTCCAGAGATCAGAGGTTTCCATTGTTCTGAATGAGAGATAAACCTGTTACATGTGAACGTTTTGTTGAAGAACCGTAACAGATATCTGTGAAATTTCAAAGCGTGAAGCATCTCAAGGACCTTGAGTATCTGAAGTGTAATTTTTGTGTACTTTCGGGTCAATAATGTGGCCTTTTTGGCAGTTTAACTAAAAGTGATCGGCTGCTACCGTGAGGAAATATCAGCCTGAAATTACAATGGGGTTTAATGGAGGCATGTTGAAAGTTTTTGTCACTTCATGCCCTCAAGAGGCTTTTTGTTTAATTATTTGTTTAAAATATTAATTATGTGTCATTTTTCAAGCTACGAGAT
Organism: Champsocephalus esox; assembly: GCA_036324585.1. NCBI lineage: Eukaryota > Metazoa > Chordata > Actinopteri > Perciformes > Channichthyidae > Champsocephalus > Champsocephalus esox. Next base: position 10,082,929 of record CM070480.1, on the reverse strand, counting down.
GTCTTCCTACGTTTGTCATGATAAATTATGTCTCAGGAATGTAGGGTTTGGGAATTACGGCAGTTTTAACAAAAGATATGAAGGCAAATTTCAAGATTTCTTACACTCTAGCTGTGACATCACGCACTCTAGTTAATGTTAAAATCTGAAGAAAACCTCTAAAACAAGGTCTGAACAAATGTTAATATCTCTAAAAGTAAGAATCAGATTTCAAAGTTGTGTTACACGAATAATGTCAGAAAGATTTGTAACATTTTAAAGTTGGAATGAAGTTTCTGAGTGAAAGTATGAATGAACAGTTAGCAGTTGAAGTCGCATGAAGATTTGTTGAAGTCTGAAGAATTTCTCCATTGACTTCAATGTTAAAAATGTGATGCATTATGGGATGTATCTCTGGAATTATGAAAGTTATGAATGAGGAAAGTAATAGCCATCGATTCCCGACCGAGCTGAACGTTTTGATGTTTGAACGGAGTTTCTGCGATGTTCACTGCGGGAGGAGAAGACCGGCAAAATAACGGGCGGAATAATAATAAAGAATTTTGTGCGTCGAAGAACAGATAGTTAATAAGTCACACAAATAAACTATAATAAAAGTATTACAAATAAATGTGCCAGCAATAATAAAAAGCTGTTTCAAGAAGATCAGTTGTGGTCAAATGTAAAACGCAGTAAATGTTAATGTAATCTTTTGTTGTTCGTTGTTCAAATGGGGATTTTCTTTTACCCGGAGCAGCGTCATCAAATCTGATGTCCGACAGCCCAGTTTTAGACAAGTTTAACTCCTCCAGTCTGCAAACAAACAAACAAACAAACAAACAAACAATGTATTTTAAAGAGCTGCAGTCCCGTGTTGATGCTAAATAAAACAAGAGGAACACTTCGACACGTTTTAAGATCAACAAACAATCTAAGGACTCGAACAGGTAACAGTAAGACACACGAGGCGTTTTCACTTCATCGTACAGAATATCGAGGCAACTTATTGTGTTATATATATATAATATATATATATATATATGTTTGTATATTAAACAGATCATGCACCTGGGCAGAGCAGCGATACTCAGCACCGTGTTCTGCTCCAAAGGGTTTGAGGAGACGTTGAGATTCTTCAGGGACTGCAGCACTCCTTCAGGCCTTCACATCAGATGCAAGAAGAGACACTTTATGAATCCACAATACACTGTTAGCGTTAGCGTTAGCAGAGAGTGGAAATGAACGAGTAACACACACGAGTTAAACATATAATAATATAGAATAAAACAAAAGATCAACAGAAAATATATATAGACGAATATTTGACGTTAGATAAGATAAGATGTACTTTATTGATCCCAATTGGGGAAATGTTTGCGTCGCAGAAGCATAAAAGACGAGGCACATGAGAAGAAATGAAAAGAGTAGAAGTAAACTATTCTAAAATGTAAACGTCTCAAAATATTAAAAAAACAGCGTTAAAAGAGTAGAATATACAAGTTGAAATACCAATTTACAGTAAACACAATAAACCACCTAAAGAATACACAATATACAAATACTGAATGCATTCGAATACTCTCCAATAGACAAATCTACTACCGAATACAGAGATACTGACGTTCAGCGTTACCTCCGCAGCTCTGTGATGTTGTTTTCTTCTAAGGACAGAACCTCCAGCTGCGGCCACATGGGGGCGCACTCCAGGATCTGATCACAGACCAGCGGAGAGAGAGAGTTCGATCAATACAAACCACAGAAGTCTGAATGATTTATTAAAGACACACTTTGGTTTCGACAGTAACTCGTTTGGTTGGGCGGAAGGTTTGTGACATTTCTTGACTTTTATGTGAAATGTTTGACAATAAAATAAAAAATACATTTACTTTTGAAAAGGTTTTTGTAATATGTGGTGGAAGGTAGGACGATTGATAAATAATAAATACATCTTTTAGCAAATAAATACAAACATTATACAGAAATATATGTTTCCCGTACAAATGCATTTTATTTTTCTGAATACTTGATATTTAAATAGTACATAATTACAACTTGAATGTACCCCAAATAAATACATACATATATAAAAACAAACTGATACAAATATCAATAAATCTATAAATAAGCGTTTCTAGATAAATCTTATGTAGATGTATACACATATAATTACATGTCAGTATTGGCAAATAATTAAAAATATATAATAATAAATACTACATATATAAAAAATAGTTTTAATTGAGGTATTTTTTTATTTAAATGTTCTATTAAATAAAAGCTAAATAAACGATATTCAATGCGTACACTATAGAATATGTATCAATACTATTTTCTTTAAACATTTATCTTTTGATCTAATGTTTAATTTGTTTTGTTCTTTAATATATACAAGACCAAAAACGTACTTTTAATGATTATTTTTTATTATTTACAGAGGATTTATAAAGTGGCCCACAGAGAGTTGTTCTGAACAGACGGCGTACCTGAGTCCAGGTGAGGTCGCAGTTGTTGAGCGCGAGGGTTCGGAGGCTGCAGAACGACCGGCAGAGAGGCGACACTTCAGAGGGGACACGCAGACGGTTGTTGCTGAAACATGAAACAAGATTCAGTGGACGGAGAATCACACACACACACACACACACACACACACACACACACACACACACACACACACACACACACACACACACACACACACACACAACACACACACACACACACACACACACACACACACACACACACACACACACACACACACACACACACACACACACACACACACACACACACACACACACACACACACACACACACACACACACACACACACACACACACACACACACACACACACACACACACACACACACACACACACACACACACACACACACACACACACACACTACATTGACTTACATGCATTTCCTGGAGACTTATCCTAACCATAACCATAACCAACACATGCCTAACCCTAACCCTTACCCTTAACCTTACCCTTACTACTCTAACCAAGTCTTCACCCTAAAATTAATGATTCACCCTTATGGGGACCTGTGTAAACAGATGTAGGTCCCCACAACTATAGTAATGCTAGGCCACACACACACACGATCTGTACCTGAGATGCAGTCCCTCCAGATGTTCCAGCTGCTGAGTGATGGCTGCCACGTCCTCCCAGCAGGACAGCAGAGTCCCACACATGTCCAACCACTGCACGTCTGATCACTGCTGTTAAAGACTCCACCATGACACTCACGACTATCACCAACACTGACAGATAGATAGAGATAGATAAATGGATAAAGAGAGAGAGAGATATATAGATAAATAGATAGATAGATAGAGATAGATGGATAGATAAATAAATAGATAGATGGAGAGAGAGATAGATAGCCTTTATTGTCATTGTACAAAAAAAAAGATATTTTGGAGAGCAACCCTCTCACAATAATAGTGTAGAGTAACTAACAATATAATAACAAAACACGCCAGAAAAAGGCAGACCGACGTAAACAATCATAAGGGGGTCATAAATAATTAAGAGAAATGGTGTAAAATTCTCTAAAGTGCATAGGAGTTAGGTATTTTGCAAGAGCATTGAACTCAACACTGGTGGTTTAGCAGCATATCTCGGGGTGGAAGCTGTTCGTCCGTGTTGTAAAGCTCCTGTCTCTGTTTGTGATCTTTTGTTATCCTCGACAAAGGTTTCAGATTCAGTGCGTTGGCCGGGTTACGCTGGTGATTTGACTCGGAGTCCATTTCATGAGGCTGCGTAATATCTCAACACTATGGATTATTGCAATGTCTAAAACACGCATTTACATCAGTCGGTCTTTTCTGTACAGAAAAAGATACTTGGCGTTGTTTCCCTGATTTCTCCGTCAGCCCCGGCTCCGTTCACTTCACTGCGAGTCAGCAGCACGGAGGGCAGGTTCTCATAACTGTGGAGACAAAACAAGGGAAGAGAATTTACAAAAACATCCAAATCAGTATTTTAATGCAGCCTTTTTTAAATGATCATCTGTACACTACTGCAAAACTAGGGACGTCCCGATCAGCTTTTTTTGCCTCCGATCCGATTCCGATCATTTGATTTTGACAATCTGCCGATACCGATTTTTCCCGATCCGATCTTTATGCAATGCATTAAGAGAACAAAAAGGGAACAGATAACGGCTGGTCATCCAACGCGATGAATTCAGCTATCTTGGCTGTTATTGTTTGGCCTTGTCTCTGTTCTGGGGCCGTTTCTCTTTCCTTTTGAAAGTCTCTGAAAGTGTCGGTTGTTTCAGTGCCGTTCCCTGAGCGGCCGCTGTGTACTCGCCGTGTTGTTGTTGGTGTTTGTTTCTCAGGTGGCGTATTAGATTTTATAATACTTCCAAACTCCTGACATTCTCTCTGTCCTGACTCCCGAGTCTCCAGCTGGACGTAGCCTCTCGTTAGCTTGCTGCTGCTATCAGACACTGCGCCCACTCTGTGGCCAGATTTCAGAGGAATAAGCAACCAGGTCTGAAAACAAGCCCAAAGGAAGCAACACATACATGATGTTGTGTAATTTTAAACCAAAACCAAGTCCTCAGGATGACTTTAAGAGGTGAACATGGTCATTTTTGTTTTGTAATATTAAATAAAAAAAATAAAAATGTAATACATTTTTTTTTCTTTAAATCCCGATCCCCGATTTTTGAAAATCACGTGATCGGCTCCGATCCCCGATCACGTGATCGGATCGGGACATCTCTAACTCCGTGAAATAATGAATACTAAATCAAAAGGTTCATTAAACATTCAATATTATTACTGGTGTTAGTTGACAGACATGTGGAGTTCAGTGTTCCTCTTAATCCTGTTGCCTGGCCTGAGGTTTGTACAGACGATGAGCAAACAATTCGACAGATTCGACTTTGATTACTGAAGCCAATTTATTCATGAGTTGCTGCTTTCAACAAAGCCAGGTCTTATTCTATATGTTAGGCTCGAGTCTAAAGAAAGGCAGCAGCACAAACTGTCTGAGGAGTGTCGTACCTGCGCTCCTTGACTTTGCCCCACTCGAGTTTCCTGGAGGAAATGGAGATCTCCTGACTCAGCACCTCCTCGGTGTCAATCGTGTACTCCTGTCGCACCACGGTCAGGAAATCCACCCCAAAACTCACCTTCGCTGGACGGACGAAGGAGCCTCCTTTAGGATTTCTGGGAGAGCGTGGAGAAACACCAGGGACAACGTTTACTTTCAAATGTAAAGTAAATAATTGTTTTTATTGTGGATTGAGCCATTCATTCCTTTTTCATTTGCTGAATCGATGTCAAAAGTCAAAATTGAGTCAGTGACTACGTATTTTGTCTAACAGCATATTCTCATATTGATTCAACTGTTTATAATTTCACTTAGCATCGAGAAAATATACATATGTAGCATTTTCATCCAGAGGACCCTCACCTTGTGGCAAGAGTAAAGCAAACATCTGACAGTGAAGAACACAGTAACACTGGCTGTAATGCAGGTGGTCAATAACTAGCTAAGATTCGGCGTGAAGCTTCATGTGTTGTTAAAATGTCACAACTCCGGATTACCTGCAGGTGAAATACTGAACTCCCTCGTGGCTGCCGTCGTGTTTCCCTCTCTCCAGGTTATCCCACTCAACGCCATACCACAACCCTGAGAAACACACTCTGTTTGGTTAGGTGTGCGGCATCAGCATCAACATGTTGTGAATGGAGCGGTATCAATGTGAGTTACACTGGGTGGGTTTCAGTACTGACACCGAATCAAAATTGCTTTTTTAAATTGAATAAAACCTTGTGAAATATTAAAATATGTCCTCAAACAGACGTTCCTAAAACTGTTTTAAACGATGTGTGTTAAATACATGTTGGCTGGTTCTATGCAATGCACTTAGCACAATAGACTTGGTGTCTGAATGTGCTACATAAATAAACATTTATTTATACAACACATCATTAGTACTCATAATGGCCCATATGAGAGTCATAGATATATTGATGCATTAACTATGTCTAGCACAGCTGTTAAAGATGGAGCTACTTTACTGACAGATGCTGGATATCTTAACCTATAATTATGTGTCAATGTTTATTTGTTAATGTATATTTTGTATTTGAAAGTACAATATTGGCTCTAAAATGTACAATAGTAAATGTACTTCTTTAGATTATCCCACTTGTGCTAACTCTGAGTTTAGTCAACAGACAGACATTGTGCAGATTGGTCCATTTCAGAATAATATATATGATATGTTTTATAATGATTGATCATTAAAGTGTTCTCAAAGCTGGTAAAGGTGCAGCTAGTTTGAATGACTTTGTATACTGCAGGGTAGCTTGTGGATTTACTCCAGGTAACATACATGTAGTTAAAGTACATTGTTTACATCTGAAATGTAGTGGAGTAGAAGTAAGGCATAGGCATGTATATAGCACCTTTCAACAGAAGGCAATTCAAAGTAGAAAGTACATAAAATGAATATACTCAAGTCCCTCAAAATGATACTTAAGTAAAGAACTTGAGTAAATCTACTTACTAATAATAATAATAATGCATTTTATTTATATAGCGCTTTTCACAACTCAAAGACACCACACTGATAGTCACCGGGGGTAGAGGTAGCTTCTCAGCCTACCTATTTACATTCATTAGTATGTGACCGTCTATGTTTCATGTTTCCTGTAGATATGTAATTGCTCTTTTAACTGCACTTTTAGTGTACTGTTTTACTATTATGCTCCTGTGTTTATTGTATTTTTGTAACTGTGGTACAACAATTTCCTTTGGGATAAATAAAGTCTTATCTTATACCTGCAGTGGGGGGCACCGTGCCCAAATACCGCACGGTGGCACGCTCCCCGTCGCACGAGACCCGCCGATCTACCACCTCCTCCGGATTCGGCTGGTCCACTCCCATCCCCTGTTCTGGAATAATAAACCATGACGTTATCATTTATTTCCTCCCAAAACACGTAAACAACAAGTAAAAACAATAACTGGCAACACAATATATAATTACCTGAGGTGTTGTAAATGTAGCTTTTAAAAACGGTTACAAGTTGGTTTAGAAATGAGAACAAAAATGCTCAGTAACTGAAAAGCCTCTGTTTACACCACAGAACGTCAGACGTATGTAGCTCACCGGAACGGACAGATTTAGAGGTTGCACACATTTGACGGTTTGCGATTCCCTAACATTTTTCAAGATAAAGCCAGATTTTATTTTTTCAAATGTAAAAACAAGAAGCCGTTTCTAATAATAACGATGGAAAAGAAAAACTATATCTAAATGTAGCATAAATAATATTAATAATTGAAAAAAGAGCGTCTCATATATATTAAAGAATATATATATATATATATATATATATAGGTTTCATACACTATATACAAACACAACATTGACAACATGATACATAGGAACATATACAGACTAAAAAAACATATTTGTACTACCTCTTTATGGGTGCTTAATTATGCTGTGTACGGAAACAATGTGTCGCTGTGACCGTGTTTCCTCTCGGACATGTTTCGCAATAGGACAAGCAGTGTGCTGTTGGGAAAACGTGTGCGTAATATTTCTCGTGTTATTGGAGTTTACAGTCGTGGAATTTCATGTAAATGCTCCAATTAACGTGATAAATTACTTATATTTGTATATAAAGGTCTAACCGGAAGTCAGTCTTTAAGTGACGCTGGGATAATCCGGTAGAAACCATGAAGAAAAAACTGCAGGAGAGGTTTGTTTACACATGTTTGATTTCCAAAAAAACGTAAAGAAAGATAACTGCGGAATTTGTTTACCTACAGACTAATAGTTTGAAACTAACTGTGGTCTGGAAGACAAGACTCAGGGCAAAGCGGCTGATGTTATTTACAATGTAATTAATTAATCTGTTCATGCATTCAACATCCAGCAGTTGGGAAGAAGTATTCAGATCCTTTACTTTTTGTAAAAGTACTAATATCAGACTTTAAAAATACTCTGTAACAAGTAAAAGTCCGGCATTTAAAATGTCACGTCAGTGGAAAGAGTATTTCATATTGTCTCTTGAATATGTATATAAAATGACTGGAGCTCCAAATGACGATTAGTTTAGTGTAGTTTCTTAATCAAGTACGCATACATTGACAACTTCACAAAGTTTGTTTTCTTCAACCAACAGTAGGCTACAACCTCAACATGATTTCTAATATATTACAATTATTAAAAGGAAACGGTGCAAACCCTTCACATTAGATAAGCTAAAACCATTAGAAGAAAAATAACCATTTTAGCGAGACTTATTGATTATTCAATACTGATGTTGTACTTTTTAATTTGTATAGTTTTATTGAGTTTGTCTACTTTTTAGCTACAGTAACAGCTACAGAAATACAAGTTAGTTGAGATAGTGATATATCATTTCATTATAAGTTACTCTACAGATAAAAAATATAAGACGTCATCATTAATTTCACCGCTCTAACGGATACAGCACATAATCACACAGTATCCAGAGCTGAGCCCTTTGTATTGAGTGTCCTCTTTCACGTTTAGCATCTTATCGAACAAGTGTTTTTCTGGATGTTGTTCCTACTTCACCTTAATGTTTCTGTCTGCAGTGAGGAGGATCAGCCGGAGCAGCCCGAGCAGCCGGAGCAGCCAGCTGACTACGTGGTCGGTCAGGTGTCAGGAAGTTTGTTCAAGAAGAAATCTAAAGCCTCCGGATCGCTGTCGGCTTTATTCGGGGCTGCTGCTCCCGCTCCACCTGTTCTCTTTCAGCCTGCACCCAAGGTAACTCACACACTCATATGTAGTTTGAATAAAAAGTCATAGAAGCATTCGTTCGGGACCATTTTCAGCGGCGGAGTAATCTACGTTTGGTGTGATCATGGTGATGCAGGAAGATGGATAGGTAGATAGGTAGATAGATGGATAGATGGATAGATATGTAGATAGATAGATCGGTAGATGGGTAGATAGATCGGTAGATAGATGGATAGATAGATGGATAGATAGATGGATAGATAGATAGGTAGATAGATGGATGGATAGATAGGTAGATAAGTACTTTATTGATCCCAATTTGGGAAATGTTTGCGTTGCAGCAGCATCAAAAACACAAGGCAATGTACATAAGAGAAATGTCCTCTGTGGTTGCTTACTCTTTGTCTTTTATTATTGCAGCCTGTTCCGAAGATCACAGAAGAAACAGAGGAGCCAAAGGAAACTCCAGAAGTCAAAGTTCAGCTTAGCAAGAAGCAGCAGAAGCAGCTGAAGGAGAAAACAGAGGGCGACCTGAAGCTGGAAGACAGGTACGGAGTTTGGAAACATTTTATACATTTATCCACAGAGCTGATTCTACTTTCTTTCCGTCCTCGTCCTTTAGCTTTCTGTCCTTTCTTCTGATTTTCTCCTCAGCTATCATATGTAATACTATCACTATTAGGGATGCTCCGATCGCCGGAATCAGTACCATCCGATCGAGTGGGCGGGGCCTATGGGGATCTTCCATTTAAAGTGATGTTTAAAACTCAGTTAATGCTCATTCACTGGCGCTTCCACAAACAACCACTAACTTAATTATTACATTCAAATGAAGTTCATTATTCAAGTTTACATTCACTTTGGAGAATAACACGGGAGAAAAATAATCTTGAAAGTTGTTTTCGTAATTGTGGCAGGCCAAATGTTCAGTCATTGTTCTTATGTTGAACATGAATACATTTACTTTGTAAGTGATTATGGGACGTATTTCTTCTTTCATAGCAATTTTCCTTCATACTTTCTTGCCGTGAAATAGGTCTTAAATTCTATTCAAAGTGGTCTTAACAAGTCTTAAAAAGTCTTAAATTTGAGTTGGCGAAACCTGCAGGAACCCTCTCTCTCTCTCTCTCTCTCTCTCTCTCTCTCTCTCTCTCTCTCTCTCTCTCTCTCTCTCTCTCTCTCTCTCTCTCTCTCTCTCTCTCAAATCAGCATTCAGATTAGGGAGCATCCCTAATCACTATTGTTAGTCTTGAAGGTCTGTCCTCTGAAGGAGTCTTCTTTTTTACCCATCCTGGAACAAATATAAGAAAATCCTCGTAACTCCTTGGATTGTTTTTGCCTCTTTGAGTCTGTAACCTCCACCCCTCTCTTCTGATCCCTTGCTCTTCAGGGAGCTCAGTTTACATTGCGCAGACGAAGACGAGAAAGGGCCGGCGAAGAAGAAGAAGAAGACGGAGCCGAACGATGCGGAGCAGTATGTGATAAAGAGGCAGATGAAGAGAAACAGGATAGAAGAGGAGGTGACAAAGAAGAAGAGGACGGTGTTCGTAGGCAACCTGCCCATCAGCTGCACCAGGAAGGTACCAACATCACAACAGATATTACAAAGCCTTTTTAACCCCAGGCGTTGTCGCGACACATTAGATATGTTTAGTGACCGAATATCCGTTTTTTTTCATCTTTAAACCAGTTTGATATTCCTGGATTGATCAATAATATGTTTGAGAAAGGAACAAACCTGATGTTTGGGTATTTGTTGTTTTTCCAGACGCTGCAGGGCCTCTTCCGGGAGAAAGGATCCATCGAGTCAGTGCGGTTTCGCTCTGTGGTAAAAACACTACACACAAATAATCCCAGCATGCAGTTGGGTTTTGAAGTGCTACTCAGTCATATAAATAACTCTTAGAGTTTCTTCCTACATTTCTATTCAACTTCCTGTCATGTGTTCAGTCATGTTCATCCATTACATTAAATAGATCATTAGAGACTGTTAAAGTGCCAGTGAAGTGCATTTTTTTGCGCCAAAATGAAATGGCAGTTTCATTCCTTACATATCATTGTGCCTGTTCATGGCTAAAATCATTTTAATTATTGATTAATTCATTATGAAAAATTAAAAAAATATTTTTTAATAATAACGGCCGTCTGAGCCTACCGGAAGTTGCAGACGATAGCGTCGGTGACGACACAAGATGGGCCCAGTTGTGATTGTAAACATGGCAAGAGACTTTGGAAAGTGATACAAGTGTGAGAGAAATGATTGATTTTGACAGTTTTTCTCGATTTAATTCCATTTCCTGCCTTTCTACAAATATATTAGGGACTATAGTGTTAACAAATCCAAGAAAAATGTGTAATGTACATAATGAGTGTGCACACTATCTAGTATCCTATCCATGTGAACCTGTTTTATTTGTGATGATCTCACACCCTCACCCGGGAAGATGTTTTTCTTTAAATTGAAGTTAAAGGCATCAATCTGGTGCACTTTGAGATTTATGGATACAGCTCTCAACACTCATATCAAACATATATTTCAATAATCAAAAAACATTGGAAGGATTTCTTAACCTATTTTATACAACTAACATAGATGGAAATATTTGTTTACATAGATGACCAAACCAACTGAGATAACTTAGGCTACAGTTTACAATCTAATCACTCGGAGTCCTTTACCTCCCTGAGCTGACATTATCTCTCTCAGTCCAACAGGAGAGGACTCTCCCTCTTGAAACAGCTAATCTCCGTTAGCTCCGAGCTAGCACTAGATGCTAACAACAACCCTGTAACTCTCTCAGTCTCTCTTTCTCTCTCTCTCGAATCGACCAGTGGCCTTTATTTGTCATGAACAATCAACGAATCTACGAAACGATGACACCAGCCAGACTCACCTTCATCTTTTGGGAACAGAAACATCGCCACTTCGGCAGACTTGACATTACTACAGCCAGCGGCAATGCATCGCTTCCCGTGTGTTTTTCCTCCCTTTTTCTTCACTGTCGCCTCCATTGTCAGGTTTTCTCGATTGGCAATCACTTCCAGTCGACTCCGACACACTTTCCAGTAAAATACTCGCTCAAAAACTTTGATAAATTCGACTTTGAAACAGAGAAACAATACACTGTGATGAATGTAAACACTTCGGAGGCGACCTTCTCGTGACGTCACGCAGTAGATCGCAAGCCACGCCCACGAAGGCTGAGGTCAACTGCGGATTTCACGGCAGCAAATTCAAAACTCATCAAATTAGTTGCTATTCCAACATCTTTTGATATGGGTTTCAATGGACAATTTTGGTCATTACTATATGTATTGGCATAACAGATCATGCACAGGCACACACTTCACGGGGTCTTTAAAGAAAATGTCCAAACTAGTCATTTTGATAAATAGTATTTGCGACCAGAACCAAAAGCCGACGGTTCACTCGGGACACATTTATATCGCCAAATGAAAGATAATAAGCTCCTACAACTTTCTATTTGTTGTGCTCTCTAGATTTAAAAAGTCACTAAGCAGAGCAATTGGGGGGTTGAAATATGGCGCTCTGATGAAGAAGGGTTTGAGTGAATCAGCACCTCAGTGCTAACGTACAGTATCAGGATGCCTTCACACACCAGACACTCGGTGTCATAAAGAGAGGAGGAGAACGAGTCGGGAAGACCACCGGACATGTTCCTCCAGCTCTCGCACCTATCTCCCGTAAGGAGGGGCTGCCCTAGCATGTTGTTGTTGTTACCAGTTTGTGACGGGGCAACTCTCGGTCAGAGATGGTTCTTGTTGTGGGACACCTGGAACACATCCTTCTCGGGGTGTAGATGACCCCGAGCCATAAGCGACAACAACTGTGATTCAGTGTCCTCAGCTGTTTAGTCTATCCATTGAAGAATGTTGATTATTACACTCTGAACTAGTTAAAACCTGGAGCTACAGGAGGGTTCTTCAGAATTGATTGTGGCATCTCAACCGTGTGGTCAGATCGTGGCCCGTGACATGTCGTGTGAATTCTCCGGCCGAAGCTCCAAATAAACCGTCAGTGTTTGCCATCAAAGCTCCAGCTCTCCTCGTGTCTCTCTTACCTCATTCACACCAACGGTGTTTCAGGGCCGGTTCGGAGCTGGAAAAGCACCGGGTTTTCCTGTTCACACCGCAGCGGAGCTTTTAGCTCCAGAATCCGGTTCGTTTCAAGCACCAAAACAATTGTCCGGCCAGAGCAAAAGCACCGCATACGTCAAACTTACGTCGAGGCGGGGGCAGAGACAGATCAACTCCTGAACAACAACAACAAGCCCGCGTTTTATCCAGCTTGTCCACAACGATGGAGAAACTTAACAAGCAGCAGTGGTCCACTGAAGAGACCAGCGACCTACTGGGAATCTGGTCTTCCGAAGAGGTTCAGAGGAAGCACAATCGGCCATTGTTGTTGTTGTCGGTGTCAGCTGTGAGGGGTTTCCGCGCGGTTTGGCTTTACGAAGCAGGCCCGCAAACGGTTACGTCATGACGCAAACGATGACGCAAACGAGCGCACCATTCGGACTCTGTACGGTGTGAAAAGAGCCGGAGCTAAACCGAAGAACCGGTTCTGAACCTGAAAAGCTCTAGCACGGAGCTTGAACCGGAGTTGCGTTGGTGTGAATGAGGTATCTGAGTCCTGACTCCAATTGCTCCAGAAGTTTCCCCCACAACTTTCACATGACAAATTTCACCAAAGTTGAACTTCGGTTATTTCCTCCTCCAAGAAAAATACGCTGATGGTTGTGATTCTGTAGAAATCTACTGATTCAATGTAGGTGTGATTAAGCTTATCCTTTAATCAAGTAGAACTCTCACTGAATCTAATTTCTCTGAAGTACACTGTGTTCACTTCAATACATTCAGAGCTCTGTAGCCGCTGCTTGGAGTGATATTAAAACAAAGAGCTGTTGTGTGTGTTCCCTGCAGGTCAGAGAGGACCCCGCCATGTCCCGCAAACTAGCAGCTATTCAGTAAGTTACTGAAGAGTCGGATGAACTGTCTTTAAGGCGAGGCATGTTTCAAATGTCAACAAGTAGGCAATGTTAGTGGTTGATAAAAAACTATAAAAAAGCCTTTGACCATAAGATTACAGAATCTATACTAGAAGCGGCAGTGTACGATAAAGATAGTTTTGAGATTGAATTATTTGAGTGTCTTTGTCATCCTCTCTTTAAAGATATATCTTTTACTTTACAGGCGCAAAGTTCATCCCAAGAAGCAAAGCATGAACGCCTACGTGGTGTTTAAAGACGAGGAAGGAGTCACCAAGGCGTTGGAGAGGTCAGCCATACACACACACACACACACACACACACACACACACACACACACACACAGAGTCTAACTCTTTGCATGTAACTCAACACACTCTCTCTCGTGTGTGTGTGTGTGTGTGTGTGTGTGTGTGTGTGTGTGTGTGTGTGTGTGTGTGTGTGTGTGTGTGTGTGTGTGTGTGTGTGTGTGTGTGTGTGTGTGTGTGTGTGTGTGTGTGTGTGTGTGTGTGTGTGTGTGTGTGTGTGTGTGTGTGTGTGTGTGTGTGTGTGTGTGTGTGTGTGTGTGTGTGTGTGTGTGTGTGGTGTGTGTGTGTGTGTGTGTGTGTGTGTGTGTGTGTGTGTGTGTGTCCTCCCTCACAGGAACGGCATGGAGATCGAGAAAGGTTTTCACATCCGAGTGGACAAAGTGACGGAGAGCTCAGCAGTGAGTCTCCACATCATATGATCTGATATCTGGGATTAGATTTAGTAACAGTTGCTGATTTTATTCTGTGTGATCAAACATTTTGGGTTTTAAGGTGCTATATAATGAACGTTTATTATGTATCATTATTATATTCATTGAACTCATTCTCGCCTTGCAGCACGATCACAAACGCTCCGTATTCGTGGGGAATCTTTCGTTTGGTGAGCCTCTCTGCCTTTTTTTTAACGTTCAAAATAGTTGTCGTTCGCCATGTTGCCGCTAACCAGCTGTTTGTGTTTCCAGAGATAAACGAGCTGTCTTTCCGGCAGCACTTTGAGGAGTGCGGCGATGTGGAGGGCGTCCGGCTGGTTCGAGACCAGAACTCCGGCCTGGGGAAAGGGTTCGGATACGTCCTGTTTGAGGTACGACCACACAGAGGCTGCTCCACTGCTCCACTCTGTGTCCTGGATGTGGATATCCGTCACTTTCTTTGTGATATTTCTATGTGCCAGTGGATCTTTTTAAAGAAAGCGCAAAACGGCACTTAAAAACGTTAACATCTTGTACGAGCCATATGTTAAACTGTATAATTTGATATATTGTGTGTGTATACAGATATATTTGAACATTGTAATTCTTTGTTATTAGTATTATTATATAATTGATCAGCCGTTGTAAAATGTACGTCATAGCCGACCGCAGCTGCTGGTAATTAGAAGTGAGAAAGAAAAAAGAATCACGGAGCAATATCGTTTTTTGAACTTTAAAAATATGTGTTGTGCTGTTCTGATGTCGTTTGTTTAAGTTAAAGGTGGGGTATGTAATTTATTTATCATATTCAATGGAATGCTCTTAACATCCTGATAGCAATGAATACATTAAATGCTTTGGCAATAAATACATAACAAAACATCATCTGTGGAAGCCGTGGCGCTGTAAAAAGCACGACCAATCATCTGAGCCGGCCCGGCTAAAGTAACTGGATGGCCTACCTGCCTGTCAGCCTTCCATCGGGGCACAAACTTATCTCGTGCCCTCATTGGTCATGTGCGCGTTCGTGTGTGTTGGGGGAGGGGCTCTGTGAGGAAGTCTGAAGGAAGTGGCAGATTTTTTCTGGCTGTGTATTTTCAAATTCTAGCGCACTTGATCTGGTTTCTCCATTCTAACCTACCCCACCTTTAAGAGTCAAAGTTTCCTGAGACGTATTTTTGTTGGAGTCAAGCTTATTGCTACTTGTGGATATATCGATTTTTAGATTAGACGGAACTACACATCTTTCTCCATTGTTGTTGTTGTTGTTGTCTCTTACGCTCAGCTCTATCAGTTAGATAAGAGAGTAAAGGCTGAACAAAGTAAGCCTGATATCTGTTTAATCATAAATGATAATGTTATTAGGATATTAGACACATATTGCATATTCTCCTTGTATAGCTGCTTCCCTGGACATCTTCAAGTCATCATTAAAACTCACCTGTTCACCATGGCCTTTGACCCCTAACCCATCACAGTACTTTATTATTTGCCCCTTTTGTTAGTTTGTTGCCTTGCCTTGTTGTTCACCGTGTAAAGCGGCCTTGGGTCCCTTGAAAGGCGCTATACAAATGTAATCTATTGTTATTGTTATAGTGCCGCCCTTCTCAAGGTTATTGCTGTTTTTCTACACCAGGTTTGACGTGAGATGTAATGGTTTTGTATCTTTGTGTCTCAGAGCGCAGACTCGGTGCAGCTGGCGTTGGAGCTCGATGGATCGAAGCTGGAGACCAGGACCATCCGGGTGAAGAGGTCGGTGAAGAAGGAGAAGCAGAAGAAGACTCCGGAGGGAAAAGGAGCTCCAGGGAGGCCAGGAAAGGGACCAATGAAGGGACCTATCAAGGGCTCGGGGCCGGAGAAAGGAGGCGCCCGGGGGGGTTTCAAAGCTCAAAATAAATTCTCTGGAAACCGACCGACTGCGACTACGACTACAAGCTCCAGCTCTTTCAAAGGAGAGATGACGGACCCGAACAAAAAGAGTAAAAAGAAAGGACCGAAGAAGCCCCGGAAGGCCCGGAAGCCCAGAAAGACTGTCCACATCTGATTGAAAACATAAACGTGTGTGTGAGGTCTCCAGCTGTGTGTTAACTCTGTCAGGAGGAAGAAGCAGGTTCACTGAGGTATCTGGAGAATTAAGAACAGGCTTTGGACGATAGTCAATTTTCCACGTTCTTCTCAGTAAATGTTATTTTCCCGACAGCTCTAATGTTGTTTATTCCAGTTACATCCACTTTGTAAAACCATCAAGTCCACGAAAGCTTTGAAGGTGGAGTCTGTGATCCTGGATTGTAGGTATATACAAAAACAAAACTCACCCTCCCATCAGTGCTCCGAGTGAAGGTTAGCTTTAGGGCGGAAGCTACCGATTATATTCTCAATTAATCGTTTGGTTTGTAAAATATCTAATATCTTCAAATAACTTCCAACCAGTTGATCATCAATAGTTGGCAAGTATTTTTCTGTGGATTGACTTATCGTTGCAGCTCTTCTCTTTATTATCCTTTACATAAAAAGTGCCACAAACTAGTGAATCAAACTCAATATAACAGACTATTCAAATAGAACATTTTTTGTAACTTTTCACCTGTTGTATCGAGTTATGTTCCTGTTGTGTTCAAATAAAAATCTTTAATTGTGTGTCTGATGCAAAATGTCTTTCTCCAACACAACATAAATCTCACACTTCCTTTACTTAAATAAAAGAAGCAATACCCAAACAAGTAAAGGTCATGTGTTAGAAGCCTTGTGTTAGTAGAATGAACACTATTAAAGCTACCATATTATATAATACATGATTAAAGTATTATTGGAGCTTATTTGAAGTACCTTATATATGTTACTCATAGTTCAAGCCTTTACAGTAAAATATTTTAGCTGTGGGTTTTCGTGTAAAGTGTCTAAGTATCTCGAGCTCTCAGATAAAGGAGGTGAAGCAGAAAGTAATCAAATAGCCTCTGAGGTGTGTTGAAGACGGACAGAGTCGACTGAAGGGATACAGCCGATCAGTTCCTTTGGATTGTGAAGAATTACACTTGAATAATTCACTTTCTACCACAATGCACACCATGAACGTATTAGAACAAAGACATGTGCTAGATTACTTACAGGGGAGTACTCAGGGGAGCTGCTTGCTTGTTGTTTAGTTAAACCACTAGAGAAGTGAGGTTGTTGAACATAACTGAGTTTAAAAGTCCTCTTAAAAGCCCACCTCAACCAAGGCTACTGGAAGTGCGTCTAGGGGAGACTGCACGATCCCATTGAGGAAAAGTGCATTTAGCCAGGCTGTCTTTTCATTCAACGCATCCGACAATGGAATCCTCATCCTACTATACTCATTCAAGCACAGTGTTAAAAAGTGGCTCATTGATAACCAACTGTGTCAGCACTGATGTGTGGGTGTAGGTGTGTGTGTGAATGTTTTCTTTATTATTATGACTTGCTCCTTACCTGTATTCAGTGATGTTGTCTATTGTAAATATGTAAAAATGTTTTGTATAACAATGTAGTGGTATTTGTATTCTAGCTTTTAGGTTGCCCATCACCTATCTTTTTTTTTAAACTATTTTTCAATAGTTTATTTTCAAAAATAGTTAAAAAAAAATGACTAGCTATATTAGTTTGACAATAAAGAACCTTGAACCATCTGGCAAAGGGACTATCGGTGAAAACTAGCCTTTTGGCTAATTCGAGTACATTTACATGTTTTGAACTATTCCTATTGTCTTCGTTCCCCCTTACTTTGGTGTTCGCGACCGGTCCTGTTTAAACCAACACACTCTCACTCTCTAAGCGTCCAATAGCGACGTTTGGTCAGTGTCCGTGGCGTCCAATTGTGACGCTCCTAGGCTCCTTCAGCGTCATAAAGGGACGCAAATAGCTTTCAACTGATTGCAATGTATTCCCATCTGCGTCGGGATTTGACGCTCATGGAAGCACGGCATTCGTTTGTGTCGGCTGCCCTTAAAGGTAATGTGAGCGTCCATTCCCAGGAGTAAAGGATGGCAGAAGACACTACACTAAGTTGGAACATTTGCGTTACATCAGCATGTGTAACAGTTAAATATGCAGTTGTGTTTATTTGAAAATCATTTAGTATAATCACACAAATTCTGTGTTTTATATTTAACAATTCTGTGTTCTTTATTTATTGATTGTTCAATACCTGACAAGGCCGGAGATGAAATATCTACATACATCTTATAAGAGTATAATACATTATGTATAATATCAGTTAAAATAAGTGCTTCAACATAGTTAACATTGCTGGAGGTATGCACACATATTGATAGATGTCTTGTAATGCACTATTAAGGAACCTGCAACCCAAGTTTTTCATTCAGTGCAGAACTACACCACAGTTGTGTAGGCCTATATGATATGTCAATAAACCTTAGAAAATCTTGAAATCTTGAAAGGGATGTGCAAAATAGTCATTACATACAGTCTTTAATTAACTATTAGTAGAGAATAACGAGTAATGAATATACTTTATAGGGATTGTATTAATATCTAATAATAAAAATAATTTAATTAAATAACATGCTTTAACCACCAGGTGTCCCTTTATATCAGCTGTGCACCTTTATGGTGTAAAGACAGCCTATCTACCAATTGGATCAAATATAAAAGTGAGCCGAATTAGTGTTGATACTGCAAGGAGACATATTGTGTGAAAAGAAATGTAAGATGTTGTTTAATGGCTGATATATTTATGATCCACGTCACGTTTTCCGTTCCTCATGTTTGTCTTCTCATCAGGGCTCTATACATACAGAACTACGGCAGATATGTAATATGTAATGCAGCCGAACCGTGTATTACAATGCCGTTATGTGATGACTTTCAAAGAGAAAAGCAAGCACACTCGGAATAAGGTATTATTATTTATTTTTTTAAATGTTTTCGGTCTGTTTCCGGTATTTGTTAATGACGATGTGCTGTGAGATGTGAGACTGGAATTGCACAGGGGGGAAATAACGTAGGCTATCTTTAGATGCGGATTTTGTTAAACTAATATGTTTAGGCTGTGGACCAACACTATACGTTGACGGGGAAGGGGGTAGCAATAAAGATAACACCATTAAACAGTTACACAACATAACAGAAATAATATCGATAGCAGCGTCCCTAGCAACCACCTTGGTAACAATGAAAACGTCGCGATTTCCTGAAGTAATCTTCGTAATAACTAGCAAACTAACGAGCATGTACATCCACTGCACACATAATCTGAAATAACAACTCATATTTCTCGCATCAAATGACATCAAAACGCATTTTAATGGCCAAACTAACTTTAAAATAGGCATTTTCCACCTAGAATAAAACGAAGTTCGGCCATGTTTTCTTTTTCTGCAGGGAAAAATTTGAAGATCATGTGACATAGACGCCAGCCATCGGAATGAATGGTGAAAAAAACGGGATTTGTCAAACAGAGCACATGGTGTAGTCCAAACGATAGCTGGGGATTCTGGGTAGTGTAGTGTCTTCTGCCATCCTTTACTCAGAAAAAATATTTGTTTCTCCGAATCGAAGGGGAAAAATACAAAAGCATTGCACACAATTTAAACCAATCAATGTTGTGTAATTAACAAGGATAATCTGGTGTTTTTTAGTCGATGAGTAGTGCAGATATCACTGTAAAAACAATCGACAGTAAGAGGAATACTTACTTCCGGGTGTACAATTCTCCGTTATCCAATGGGAATGGACGCTCACATTGCCTTTAAGGGCAGCCGGCACAAACGAATGCCGTTCTTCCATGAGCGTCAAATCCCGACGCAGATGGGAATACATTGCAATCAGTTGAAAGCTATTTGCGTCCCTTTATGACGCTGAAGGAGTCTAGGAGCGTCACAATTGGACGCCACGGACACTGACCAAACGTCGCTATTGGACGCTTAGGGAGTGAGAGTGTGTGACGCTTAGGGAGTGAGAGTGTGTTGTTCAATCAGGAGAGACTTCATTTTGTTTAAAGAACATTTATTGACACATGGCATATGATAAATGTTAAGTCTTTGGCGATTAGACTCCGTACTTTATTCTTCTCCTTATTTACAGCTGTTTACAGCATTCGCACTATAGTTCTTCGAATCCGTAATCCCCTTGTTCTTATTTCAACCGATACTTTGGCTCTCCATAACTTCAGCTTACTTTCAGCTACAGAAACCATTCAAATCTCAAACTATTCAAACTTTTCAGGAATCAATGGGAAACCTTCAACTTTTTAAAAATATTTTATACTTTTTGAAATATTCAGCTTTTTAAACTCTTTTTTTAACATGGAAGTCAATGGGACGACTCTACAAATCCTCTTTTACCTACACCTTATGCCAAATGCTTCTCCTTCCACATACTTTCAGCTAGAGACTTCATTCCAACTTGTTCTTCAGATTTTTGATATATTTGACAGTTTTTGACTTATCGACGTTTAAGTTTTGGTAAGGCTGTTATATATTTTCAACTTTCAGCTAGAGCCTTCATTCCAACTTTAAAATGATCACAAGACCTTCAGCTATAAAACTTGTTCTTCAGATTTTTCATATCTTTTAACTTAGTTTGGAGCTTGGTAAAGAGGCTTTCTTCAGATTTTAACATTAGAGTGGATGGAGCAGCTCGTTAAGGCTTAGAGTGCTTTGATCTCAAAACAGAGTGGAGGAGTGCTTGATATTCGCCCAAAGAAATGTTTTAAACCTGCCATAATTCCCAAACCTTACACTCCTGAGATATAATTTCCCGTGAAAAACGTATGAAAACCTCTCCTACGTTGAAAAATAAAAAATAATTAAGAAAAAATATTAAACAAAATGCCTCTTGAGGGCATGAAGAGACAAAAACTTGTCAAAAAGTCAACCCAGCTCCCATTAGACTCCTATGTAAAAAATATCCGGATCTTTCTTCAGAACAGAGAGAAGTACACTTTAGATAAACTGCTCCCATCTTCAAATTTACCACACAAAGCCCAAAGAAACAACATATATCAGTTCATTGGGGTTCCCTGATGCTCACGGTCTGGTCATTTGTTCATAGGAGCTATAGTTTTACAGCATTCACACGGATTTTCTGCAGGAAATGCATTTTCTAGTTTTTGGTTCCTTTTGAGAGAAACCAATGTGTCTTATCCCTCTCAACTACTACCTGTTACTGCAGCTCTTGTTACCATAGCCCAAAAAAATCTTCCTCGATAATTAGGATCATTGATGGATGCATTTTTAGGGTTGTTAGAAACATGTAAACTGTTGTAACATCAGGCTTATTTTTTGACTCTAACTAAAATCTTTTGACAAAGACATACGCAGGTAGCATGGTCATAGTTGAACTATTACATTGAACACCATTGGAAAAACCATTTGTCCTTGGTCAACACGAGGGGTTATCCTGTACATGTTTATCACAAACTGTGTCTCCTCATCAGTGTTTGGTTTACAGTACAGTGACTCCATGCTTGTCTTTCCTTTGTGTTGTGCTCCATCTAGTGGACACTCTGCGCCATAACACCAAGAAGTGGTGGAAGTGTGTCACTGTAGTGTAGCAGAACAAGCAAAACACAATGAACTCAGTGCTGATGTCTGTATGGTATTATCCTGTTAAACTTGCATTAAATACCACAGTACTATTTTTGCAATACAATTTCTTGACTATTTCGAAATCTGGCTTGAAAGGCCTTTTTCATGCATAACTTTGAGCAACAAATAAAACAGCAGTTATTGCCATGTTTTTTTAAATCTTGCCTGATTCATAGATTGGTTTTGATCCTTGACATACGGAAACCCATCAAGATTTCATATTGTGTTTTTAAGACTTGTTTCCTGCCATCTGAAATAACACTGAACACATTACTCACACAAACAACAATGACCAGTGACCTTGAAATGAGTAGATATGTTTTTATTTAAAATTGTAGATGTCAAGATTGTTATCTTGGATGATAGACAACATATTTAATCCGATTCACATTGAGTTCTTGTTTAGTTCAGTGATTATTTGTAGGATGAAATGTGTGTTTCCACTAGCAGTGATTGGATATTGTGCGGCTGTCGAGCAGAACACCGTGGGGCTGATATCAGTGAGGTAGCATTCACTTTGATGAGTCCCAAAGACAAAAACTACTCTTTACAATGAAGTAACTAACTACAGAGCTTAGTATTATACAAGTATTTATGCCAACAACAGTTTGACTTGAGCCCTACCATTTGCTTCCTGTAGTTTTGCCATATTTGTATAAAACTAGTTTTCCCCTTTGTGATATAAAACGCTGAATCAACATGATGTCCTACATTTGTTTGCATTGTGTCAACACACACTTGTGTGTGTTTGTTGTGAGTGGTAGAAACAACTGGGTGAAATGTGATGAGGGTCACATGACTAACGGGGGCTGGCAAAAAGTCAGAATACACCTCTTCCCAGGTTCTCAGTTAAGCTCTTCACACAAAAAGCCATCTACAGATGTAATACAAGTTATTTTATTTGTGAATTAGCCACAGGAAATGTGTCATGAAATAGAAATCATGAAATGATGCTTTCCTGTTCACTGTTTAGTGCTCGAGTCCCTGCTTTCTCAGACCTTGTGATTAACATGCAGTTGATTTTAATGTTTTTAAGTCAAATCACATATTTACAGATGTCTTTGATTCATAAGCTATTTTACCAGTAATCACTATAACACCTGGCATGTAAATAAACAAGTTAACAGTTATTAACCAATTTTATGTCATATTGTTTAGCTTCATTTACCAATATTATTATACATATTTCATTTTGTAGACACTACAGGCATGTAATATGCTTTTCTCTTAAATGACCCTTTATGACACACTATTAAACATTTATTTTGCTTATCGATTAAAACTTCAGCTTGACAAATATGGTGTCTTTGGAAACAATGGCTCCTTCTTGAAGTTAAAGTAATTATCTGTGGCTTTATAAAAACTTGAATGCATATATTCTCCATATGTGTTGGAATAAGTGTTGATGAGATAATTGTTGAGTAAATGAATGCTTCCAATAATGTGTTGTATGTAATGACACATGACGAATGAAATGTAAATCAATCACCACAGTAAACTTATTATGTAGAAAATAAAATGGAAACTATACAGTTCTGACTACAACAGTGAGGAGGTGACTCAGACAGGGGAGATGATCAGAGGGGCAGCGTTTTTACGGCCATATTTACCACCAGGACTAAAGTATGGGTAGAGTTTCTCAGTGAAGGAGCAGCCAGTAAAGGAGTAGATAAGTGCTGCAGCATATACGTCATAAAAGGAGACCAGACCCTCCTTATAATCCACAAACACCCCCACCTTCTTAGGCCGAGACTTCAGAGAGAGACAAACTGCAGGGTCATCATTGGCTTTGTACTCATTTCCCTCTCTCAGCCATATAAT
Source organism: Champsocephalus esox (assembly GCA_036324585.1). Taxonomy (NCBI): domain Eukaryota; kingdom Metazoa; phylum Chordata; class Actinopteri; order Perciformes; family Channichthyidae; genus Champsocephalus; species Champsocephalus esox. The sequence continues at coordinate 10,059,078 of CM070480.1, read as the reverse complement.
CCAGAAACCATCTTCAGCGCTCATTGGAATATCTCCCTTCCTGTTGATCGACCTTCTGGCCACTCCTATATCCCACTCTGTCTTTCCTTTAACTTGAACCTCAAAGTAAAATCTGCCTGAAGAGAAACTCTGCTTTCCCAAGACACAGATATCATCAGAAAATCTTTCTCTGTTGTTTGGGAGATACTTTTCAACATCACCATCACGGACTTGTTTTCCATCACGCGACAGAATGAGACCGGGATTTGCTGTGTTAGGATCAAGAGTCACATCCACTGCGTAGCTCTGGACCCTCTTCAGCTCAGCTTCAAGCAGCTTCTTCATCTCTTGGCTGAGTGTCTCCTCCAGCTGAGCCACAGCTCTCAACACAGTCCCTTCATATGATGATGGAGGGATGCTGACCTTTGTCCAGTCCTTGGTGAGTGATGGGTGTAGGATGTTTAGGGACTGGACACCCTGGAGAAAATGGAGGTGGTCTTCAGACCGTGAGAGATGCTCCGCCACAGAGCTTCTCTTCTTCAGCTGAGAGATTTCCTGTTCCAGCTCTTTGATGAAGTCTTCGGCCCGTTTCATTCTCATGTTCTGCTTCCCTTCTATTGTTTGGATGAACTCATTCAGGTTTCTCTCAACAGACTCCTTCAGAGCAGTGAAGACCTGAACTCCTTCTGCTACCTCTCTGTCTGCGTCTTTCTTAGTGAGGTCCACTGAGTGTTTGATCTCCTGAATCTTCAGTTGTCTCTTCCGGATCATTTCCTCACTTCTAGCCTCTTTCTTTCCCAGCGCTGCCTTCTTCCCTTCATATGCTTCTTTCAGAGGAACCACATCATGCATCTTGTGGTCTAAAACATGGCAGAGCATGCAGACACATGTCTGGTCGGTCTTACAGAACAGCTCCAGAGGTTTATCGTGCTTCGGACACATCCTGTCTTCCAGGTTCTCCACAGGGTCGATCAGCTGATGTCTTTTCAGGCTTGAAGCTGTCAGATGAGGCTCCAGGTGAGTCTCACAGTAGGAGGTCAGACACACCAGGCAGGACTTCAGGGCCTTCAGTTTGGTTTCAGTGCAGACGTCACAGGGAACTTCTCCTGGTTTGAAGACTTGTTGCTCTGAGCTGCTGCTGCTGCTGCTGCTGCTGCTGCTGCTGCTGCTGCTGCTGCTGGCTTTCTGTTGAGCCGACTGTCTGAACTGAGCGACCATGTCAGAGAACAAAGTGTTAATGTGCAGCTCAGGTCTTGTGTTGAACTCTTTTTTACACATGGGACACTGGCACCCATCACTTGTATCCCAGTGTTCAGTGATGCAGGTTTTGCAGAAGTTGTGTCCACATGGTATGGTGACTGGATCAGTGAACAAGTCCAGACATATGGAGCACAGAAACTGATCTTCAGATGGCAGGTAGCTTGCAGCAGCCATATCTACATACACGAGAAAGAAAAAACATTTGAAACATCAATCTTCAATTCATATCATATATTGTTTTAAAGAAAGAAGTGTGATAACTTGTAACAAGCCATGAGCAACCCTGATCATTTAACTCTGACAGGGTCAAGCATGCAACTCTGGCTAACAGCCAGGGCCGGCCTTCGGCATAGGCAGTATAGGCGAATGCTAAGGGCGCATCAACTCATAGGGGGTGCCGAAAATTGAAAAAAGAAAGAAAGTTAGAAATAAAAAAAATATATTTTTATTTTATTTCATAACAACACAATTTCCCGATTTTGGATCAACAAAGTACATCTTATTATCTTATACTAACAGAACTACGCCTATATTGCGTACAGCACCCATAAACTATGGCACACACCACCCCCCCCAAATCAAGTTGAACTGCCCCAGTCCCAGTAAAAACCAAAGGTGTATGTGAAATTGTTCTTTTTTTGAAATAATGGTTTTAGTGTGCAATTATAGGTTTTAATTTTGTATTTGTATTCATTTAAAATCAAATCAAACTCCCAAAAAACGTACACAGCTTCTGTGTGCTTTTATTAACATTGGAATTTACTGTGTAAGCGGCCGCGAGGGGGAGAGCTTTAGAGAGCTCTCTCCTGAAAGACTGAGAGGCTCTGATAACCTCAGCTCAGTGAGGTAAAGGCACACCTCTATATGATCATTATAGAATAGGTGAAAAACAGGTATAAAATACTGACAGTACAAAAAAGTTGTTATTAATGAACAAGAATACAGTTTGAAAGGGGAGTGATTTGTAAAATATCCATAAAGAAAAAGAAAATCTGCTTACAGTTCTGTTTCATATGGGTGTTGAGAGATGTATCCATAGATCTCCTAATGTTGCTCTCAAAGTGCACCAGATTGATGCATTTAACTTCAATATAAAAAAAAAGTCTTCCCGGGGGTGCCCCGGACCCCCCTAGAGGAGCCCCTCACACTTAAATCATGTTAAAATGGATAGGAAACTAAATACAGTTGCACACATCTTGTGTCAATATCTTTGTTGTTGTTGTCATGCCACAACCATGCACAAAAGGCTTCTGTGCGAGGAAATGAATGAAATGGGGCTAAAATGTTGCCTAGGGCGGCAAATTGGTCAGGGCCGGCCCTGCTAACAGCAATGCAAATATAGGTTTTGTCGATCATTTCTTTATTGAAAAATAACACTGCTTTTCTCACTGCCTGACCATAACAATTCATTTCTTGCTTCACATTAAAAGCATCCAACTGTTTCTCCAATGAAAATATTTTTATTTTGAAACAGCTAGAGGAAATGGGTAAAAGCAATATGTAGGACATGATCAGCAAACCATAATAATAGCAGGAGAGCAGAAGTGAATACTAAGAGTTGATACAAAGAGACTGTTCAAGCTGTTTAACGTGGACTCTATATCATATACTGTATGGTTATGTTGTTGGAGAAAAACAAGTTGGACGTCACGTTTGTGTTAATCCTGCTTGTTGACAGTGTAAATATAATCAGCTGTACTCACCAGTGTTTGACTGAGACTCTGCTGTGTTGTTCAGAAAGATCTGATTAAATCCGTTTGTATTTTCTGTAGACAGAAACGGAGACTGGTCTCGACTGCAGTGTGGCTGTCTCACTTACTAACGTAACTTTCATTTCCTGAGTGTGACGTGTAAGCTCTCCTCTTTCCACTGTAGCTCCTCCTCTCACTGTCTGCTGGTTTGTCCCCTCCCTCTGATCTGCATGGGCATTGAGAAATACCAGGTTTTCTCTGATAGTTAGGGAGCAAAGCTGGTGCTTTACAGATGGGAGGGATGATGTCAAAAGCTGTTTTTTCAACTACAAATCTCTTGACAAAGACATATGCAGGTAGCATGGTCATAGTTGAACTATTACATTGACTACCATTGAAAAAACCCATTTGTCCTTGGTCAACATGAGAGTTTATCCTGTACATGTTTATCAAACGACACATTTTTATTTTTTTGACTTGCTCCATGGACCTTATTTCGGAAAAATTATGCATTGAAGTCAATGGAGAGAGAAAGATTATCTTTCGATCCCGTTTGAATTGTGCCACGAATTACACATATGATGTTTGTCAATTTAAAAGATAATTTTACAAGTAAAAAAAATTAAAATGTGTCGTAAAACTGTGAAGTAACTTTTTTTGTGTGAAACCGCTCAATGAACTACATCTCTCGCTACTACGTCTCGCACCACACACCAGGACGGCCGTCACGTTGGCACATTTCACTTCTTTCTTATTATCTTGATTATATTTACACTTTCAACAAGCAGGATTAACACAAAACTTCAGCTCTACTCAGACGAAAACTCCACCCTTTACGTCCAACTTGTTTTTATCTAACAACATAACCAATATATGATATAGAGTCCACTTTAAACAGCTTAAACAGTCTCTTTGTATCAGCTCTTAGTACTTTGTTAATGTCCCCTCTGTGGGACTGATAAAGGTTTTCTAATTCTGATTTAGTAACTTGTAACTAGTGTTGTAGTACCCGAGACCACTTTTTAACGGTCTCGGTCCTATAGGTCAGTGGTTCCCAACCTTTTTTGTCTTGTGTACCCCCTGAACCTTTTGTCATACCATACTTTTACTGTAACAGAGTATTCCTACACGTTAGTGCTTCTAGTACAAGACCTGAGTACTTCTACTTTTACTGTCGCTACTTTATGTATTTTGATGATAATACTTTTGTACTTTTATTTGAGGAACATTTTGATTGCAGGATTGTTCCTACATTCTGGTACTTCTACTTTAACTCAAATACAAGACCTGGGTACTTCTACTTTTACTCAAGTACAAGATATATACTTATATCACTTCCGTGTATAGCCTATGAAAAAAACTAATAGAAAACGAAGGCTAAAGCTAACGTTAGCAGACAGTGATGCTAGTTTGCTAGTTAAGTTTGCTCAACGATAATATTGCGACAGAAACACTTTTCAGTGCACATCACGCTCTGCCGCTCCGACAGGGAGCTCTGCTCTGAACACCTGAACGGCCCGTTCTAACAGCTGTTCACCAGCGGTCCAACACAGTGACTCCGGACAACACAGTTAATATTAACGAACGCACCCGTAGGTAATGTAGCTGCTGAAGCTAGACACTCATCGTGGAGCAGCAGAGCCTTATTATACATCCATGAGCAGAGCCGACAGGCAGGAAGACTCGAGCACACAGTTTGCGCTTCATTATAAGATATAAAAATATTTTTTTTTATTGCAGATCTACATGAATCACACAAACGACCTATTTTGGATTCAAAACGGCGAATGTCACCGAAAGGTGACAAGTTTGCATCCCTGTATATGTTTCACTGTACTGCCCTGGTTTCAGTTTGGCCTCTTTCTTACGTTTCTCGGCGGGCTCCTCTGAACCCTGGCCTGAATCCAGAGCAAGCGGACGTTTCAGCCATTTATCCATAGTGCAGACCTACCAGTATTTTTCTGGCTGCAGGTAAGCAGCTGTTTTCATTCAACAAATCAAGCACCATCATTTTTGATGGGATTCTTATTTTTTTTACTTGTCACCTTGGAATTCCACGTACCCCCTACAGTTCCCTCGTGTACCACTAGGGGTACGCGCACCCCCGGTTGGGAAACACTGCTATAGGTCACGAGATTTTATGTCGAGACCGTTCTTATTATACATCCATGGTCGAGACCACGGCTGTTGCTGGGGATGTGACTGGAAGTAAAAGGCCCTGTTTAAAATTCAACCAATAACGTGAATTCAAAGGCTCCGAATCTTTGCCCTCATGTGCCGCAATGTTTGTTAACATACCAGCCAGTACTCGAGTTGAGGGGGTATGGCATCCCCCCTGAAATAAAAACTGTCACAATCATCCCCCTTCTAAAACTGCCACCCCCCCCTTTCCATCCCTTATGTAATTTTATCAATGAACGTGGCACTGGTATTACTTCTGTCAGGATTCGGGAAAAGGTAGGACCCAAATGCAATTTTTAAAAATTGAAGCGGGTTTCATAACAAAAGCGAGCTTTATTTAAATAAAGCTGTTGGCATGAAAAAACAAGAACACAAAAAGGGTGAATCCTAAACAGGTAGCATGAGATGAGTGAGAAAATACAACGAACCGGCATGGAGCACAGGGGAAGACAAGACTAAATACACAGAAGGGTAATCACAGGACAAGACACAGCTGGGAAGGGGAGGCAGAAACACAAGGGCAACAGGTGAACACAATGAGACAATCAGACACAGGAGGAAAAACACAGGAAGGAAAACAAGAGACGGGGAGAACAGAATTTCAAAACTTAACACACAAAACCCAAATCATGACAACTGCTATTTCAATATAAATTGTGCGCATATTGAGTAAAATACTGTGGGCGAGGGAGCACGCACACATGCAATGACATTTTTACCAAGTCACAGATGCAATGCTATGGACAACGCGATCTGAGGGACTTCATATTTAAAAAGACTAAAAATAACATTTCAGGTTGAGTTGGAGTTTAGCTAAGTTTTTCTCTCTTGTTAGCTAGCTGGTAAGACTCAAAACTGTTGATGAAATGATACCACCAGCACCAGAAGAGCTGAAACTATGGAAGCAAACAAGAGACAGAAGTATTTGAATTGTATCAGACACTGAATCTATAGCATTGAAAATAATTACTTTGAAAATCATGGATCTGAATTTTTGTGAAATAAAAATGTAAAAATCAGATCCCAAAAATTATTTGAATGCATAATTTCGGTGTTAAAAAATTCGACTTAAAAAGATTCGGTGTATAAAATTCGATGTCCAAAATTGCGATGCAGCATCATCCGGGCTACTCAGACAGGATAAGCAATCGAGCCCGAATGCAATCAAACCGACTTCTGTCCTATCAGAGCACAGCTTTGTCAGTCATGTCAAGACAACCCGGGAGAAAAATGACGGAGAACAGCGGGGCTCGGGTAAGTAGTCAGTTTCTTTCTGGTCATGTGTGTTGGAGGAGGGGCTCTGTAAGGAAGTCTGAATGAAGGGGGATATATCCCCCCCCCCTTTGTGTACTTTCAAATTATAGCTCACTCGAGATGGTTTCTCCAAAATGACAGGTTTTGCATACATAAAAAGTGTATCTTACAGTTCCTTTAGTTGTAGGATTGTGAACTAATGTATAATTACTTTTATTAACTATAGGTTTGCATCCATTAAAGTGTATCTTACAGTTCCTTTGTGAGTGAATTACACATAAATCTGCAGAGTGTCACTAATATATATATATTATTATTTAACCAGGTAAAAAAACTCATTGAGATTAAAATCTCTTTTCCAAGAGTGACCTGGCCAAGAAGGGCAGCATGTACAAAATTACAACATATAAAACACAGACATGAAAGGCATACAAATACAGCTGTAAAACACAAATGAAATGGCACATTAGCCAGTCAATATGCGAAGTAAAACAAACTATTAAAATCATTCAAAAACTGGCAACATTTAAAACGATTTCAGGATATACGAGCACTCACATCGACCAAAACTAAAAAAGTGTTACGCAGTGACTGACATTCTGTTGGGAGTTCACACCCGAGCTGCTGTAGGGACTTGAGTATGTTATGGCTCTCGGGGGATGGTGGGTTAAGAGACAGATTCTTAGTTTTTGGACTGCCTCAGGGGGTTAACGAAATCTACTAAAACAAAGTACTTCATTATCTACTTTTTTCAGCTTTTATACACAAAAGTGCAGGGAAGGTAGGCAGATTTAGAACACTATATGTGCGATAGTGTTAGTGTTCCCTGCCCTTAATGGCAGCATTAGGAAGAGTTTTTATTTATTTTTGATACTTTTTCGTTAAAGTATGTTTTATTTTAATTTTACTTGATATAGTGTGTCCTTCCTTTTATTATTCTCTGCTTGGAGAAATGTTGTATATACATATCAATAAAATGCATTGTAAGAAAAACTGTTGTACTCATTACCTCATCGGGCTGTAACAGGAAACATGTCTGAGAAACGTGTTATGCATAGGGTGTATTACAACCCAGCTGTTGAATTTTTCGAGCCAATTATGCCAAGATACAAACATTTGTTTTTTCCCTCTCACCACACGCCTTTTTAGAATTTTCTCGACTTGAAAAGCCTTGTCATTGGCTATCTTCACTTTTTGCAACTCTTTCTCATAAAAAGTCCCCTTGATCTCTTCTCCATCATAATCTTTGAGCTTGTAAACAGGTGGCTGCCGAGGTAAGCCTTCAGACACCGTAAATATTTCGTCAGTATAACTCTGCTCATATTTTTTATCAAATACCCCTCTCAATTTGGATATCCTTACAAGTTCGCCCTCCTTAAAGTTCATTTTGGCAGCAGCTTTTTTACGTTGGCTAGAGGGGGTATACAGGTTCCGAAACACTTGAGCCGCATTTTCCTTTGTCACCTGCATTGGTGTCATTTTAATACTTCGGTGATAACTATTATTGTAACTTTCAATTAGTTCAGGTAAGACGTCTATAGATCTATGAGTGTTTTTCGCTGTAAAATACCTCCACATTTTAGTTTTCAGCGTACGGTTAAATCTCTCTACCACACATGCCTTCATGTCACTGGCTGTTGCATAATGTGTAATACCTCTTTTCTTCAACAAGTTTTGAAAAACTTTATTAAAGAATTCTTTCCCCGCGTCTGTTTGTATCTTTATAGGAATCTCGCTGTGTGTTAAAATTGTATCAAAGGCCTTGGTAACCTCAATACCCGACTTTTTTCGAAAATACGTCTACGACTGTTAACAAATAATTAAAACCATCATTATATTCGGACAGCGACTGCATATCGCAGAGATCGGCTTGAAATTGTTGTAGCGGTTAGAGTACAAAAACTCTGTTTCTTACAAAATGCACCCGTGCCGGCTTATGCAAAGTATATGCATCCTGCTCCGATAAATATTCTCTGACTTTCTCTACATTTACTTGTTTACCCATTTCATTCTGTACAGCTCTATGGAGTTTATCCACACCTCCTAAACTCCCTGGATTAGATGAAGTGTAATACACCCTATGCATAACACGTTTCTCAGACATGTTTCCTGTTACAGCCCAATGAGGTAATGAGTACAACAGTTTTTCTTACAATGCATTTTATTGATATGTATATACAACATTTCTCCAAGCAGAGAATAATAAAAGGAAGGACACACTATATCAAGTAAAATTAAAATAAAACATACTTTAACGAAAAAGTATCAAAAATAAATAAAAACTCTTCCTAATGCTGCCAGAAGGCCCAAGCTGCTCTTGTAATCTTCAGTTGGGTCTCGTCGTTCTCTACAAGCTGTTCGTATAGCTTCTCGATGTTAGCCTCAAAGAGTCTGGTGTTTCTGAGGTTGTGCAGAATCGCCTCGGTAGCTCCAAAGACTCTCCTCTCCGACACATGAAGGTGGTTCTGGTGCAGAGCGTCCCGAATGGCTGGAATGAAACGAACGGTCCATAGTCTCTTTACCACTTCATCATAATTTCGATCCAGATAGTATTCACCGGTAGGGAATAAACACTCGTGCTGCATCTGACTGGGGTGATCGACTTGACATCCGTTACATGTTTCCTTTCTGTAAAGGTATACGACTCTATCCAACAGATGAACTACAACTGCTTTTACCGTATTCAGGAATGCCGATGTCCTAGCACGTTCTGTAGCATCACCCTCGGGAGCACAAGGAAAGCATGGCGAATCAATGCCTACTGCTGTTGATTCCTCTGGAGAGTCGTGAGTAGATGGAGGTTGATACATATTCAACCATCCTGTAATATCAATGCCAGCCATAGCGCTGTCCAGATCTGGTGTCCAAATTGTAGGTGAGGATGGAGGTCCTCCAGACGTTTGCTCCAGGCTGCAGATCGTGGGGAGAGACTTGGTTTTTCTCAGATCCATGGTTGCTGCTCTCTAAAATGTCCTTGAAGGGTTTCTCGTTTTTAAATGATCTGGTGAGGAAAGGTGGGGCTTGTTATGTTGAGTGGTAGGCGGAGCCCATTGGAGAAAAGTCAGTCTTTTGCAGTCAAACTATGTAGCTTTTAAAACTCAGTGATGCATAATACAGAAAACTCCTTCATTTTACTTGAGGGCTTCAACATGTATTTTGTACTTAGAAGGATACTTCATTAAAAGCTTCTAAATAATTACAATCTAGGGCTGTTATATAATAGAAAAAACAACAGATGCATAGAGGTTCTTTAACACACATCAAGCAGCATTAACTAACTACATGATATTATAACGTAAAAAAATAAAAGTACTTACCAGATATCTGTGCCTGATGGGGGAAAAGCAAAGAGAGGCTGTCTCGATGGTTCGGATCTTACTTATAGGCAACGCAATATGTAAATGACTCTAAAAAGCAGCCAATAGGGTTATTCCTGCTTGTTTAACAAATCAGCATTATATTGTACTTGGTTTTTATGGCAGAGCAAATACTTTTTTAGGTGTAGGCTATTCTCCTGTATATATATATATATATATATATATATATTAGGGCTGTCAAGTTAACGCGTTAATAATGCGTTAACGCAAAAAAGAAATTAACGCCACTAATTATTTTAACGCGATTTAACGCATGTGCATTTTTTTTCCTCGGCCGCCCCGTAGTTTCAGAGCGCATCGAGTTTAAAATACCATCTACAAGCTGATGCTGCTGACAGTCCCGCTCCTGCCGCCCTGCTTGTGGCAGACCACACTTCCACGCTCACCGGCAGGCACCGACTGGCCATCGGGAGGACCGGGAGGGTGTGTGTGTGTGTGTGGCCCGAGCGAGCGAGAGAGAGACCTTACGTGCATTACCGTACCGCAGTGTGAACGCGGCTATTGTTGTTGTTAGCATCTGGTGCTAGCTAGCTGCGCTAACGGATATAAGGAGCTGTTTAAATGAAAACAGAGGAGCGACATTTCGCCACAACTGCACCGAGCACTTGACTTGATGCAGGAAGCAGACAGCGGGACATTGTAGGAGAAGTCAGCACACTCATGATTGCAGCAACATGATCGCAGCGTCCAGGCAGCTCCCGTTCGAGCATATGCCTTGAGTTGCACATAGCTCCAACGATCACACACACACACACACACACACACACACACACACACCACACACACACACACACACACACACACACACACACACACCCATGTGTATTGTATGAGAGGTTCCAGGTTGTTGTGTTTAATATTCATGAGAATATTTGTCATTGTTCAAATGATAATAAACATTAGCATAAAGCATATTTGTCCACTCATATGTTGATAAGAGTATTAAAAACTTGAAAAATATTCCTCTAAGGTACATTTAGAACAGATCAAAAATGTGCGATTAATTTGCGATTAATCGCGATTAACTATGGACAATCATGCGATTAATCGCGATTAAATATTTTAATCGACTGACAGCCCTAATATATATATATATATATGTATATCACACACATAAATATATATACACACATATATATACACACATATATATATATATATATATATATATATATATTAAAAATATGCATACACATTACAAAAAACATTTAGCTAGTATATTACCCCTCTCCCTTCGGCCGCCATATGGTCATCTCCATAGGGGGTTTATGGTTTCTCCCCCCTGTCCTGACTTGTCTCAGACTGTTCGCAAAAGGCTGACTTTTTTTAAATATATGTTTTTTAGATGCTTTACTTTGATTTATTTCATGTTATTTGCAAGTATTTGTAAGTTACATTCAATACTGTATACAGGATTAGGGGCACAGGAAGTGGTTAGGAGGCGGGACATATATCCTATGCATACTAATTGATTGAAACAAAAACAAAAGAGGGTGACTTTTTTAAACTTCTTCCTTCACCTTGAGGGGTAGCGATGCAAACTCTTCTTTAATCTCGCATGCTGTTTGTGTTTCTTTGCTTTTCTTTGCAAATATCTTGTGCGCCTCTGGTTCCACGTTGGTTTCTTGATGCACTACTTCTTCCGATACAGTGGTTGCGTGTAGATCTCGGGAAGACTCATATCAAGACGTCTCTTGGCCATTTTCTCTCGACTTGAAAAATATTGAAGAGTGACCAAAAGACGCTGGCTTTTATTTAGCCAACCTCTAACGGGAGAGGGGTGAGGGGCGGGGAAAGTGTGTGTGTGTGTGTGTGTGTTCCCCCCTCCCCTCGGCCGCCATATGGTCTCTCCCCTCATGTCCTGACTTGTCTCAGACTGTTCGCAAAAACAGAGAGGCTGACTTTTTTTTAAATATATGTTTTTTTAAGATGCTTTACTTTGATTAATTTCATGTTATTTGCAAGTATTTGTAAGTTACATTCAATACTGTATACAAGATTAGGGGGGGGCACAGGAAATGGTTAGGAGGCGGGACATATATCCTATGCATACTAATTGATTGAAACAACGGCATTTTATTTTTCTCATTTTTTAAATTTAAATTTTATTTTATTTTGTAAACCGGAAGCGGGGGCGGGACATCCGCCGGAAGTGGGGGCGGGACATCCGCCAGGAGGGGGCGGGGATTATACCGGAAGGGGCGGGGCTTATGTGTGGGACTTCCGCCGTAAGTGGGCGGGACTTTCGTTCAAAATGGGCGGGGCGACCTGTCACATTCCATGCATACTAATGTGATGAAAGTGGCATTTGTATAACTACTAGTGGGTAACTATACAAAACGAAGTGAGATAACCGTTTATGACTATCTGTTCAAATGTATGTAAACTTGTGTAACTCAAGATAAATGAGTGTTTCAATAAAATATAATATTGAAGAGCAGTTTTTGTTTTCATATTTAAAAATATATGGACTACTTTCCCATATATGGAAATGTATGATCCAGTATATTGTATTATATTTACCAATATATTACAATATATTTTTGTTTCATAAGGGAAGGATCCTTTTTTTCTAGTTGATGCGGTGGGTGACGGGAAACCAGTAGCCTATAGTTCAAGTTGAAGTACTACAATGGAAATACATATTTAACTATGTAGATTATGTTATCAATGACATTTTAATGACATCTGTTTTCCAATAAATGTAACTGAAAACGTTCATCATAATAAAGATTAGAAACAGCTTGACACATCTGTAAAGCACCAGCTTTGCTCCCTAACTATCAGAGAAAACCTGGTATTTCTCAAAACCCATGCAGATCAGAGGGAGGGAAACACCAGCTGCAGTGAGAGGAGGAGCTACAGTGGAAAGAGGAGAGCTTACACGTCACACTCAGGAAATGAAAGGTAAGTTAGTCAGAGAGGCAGCCACACTGCAGTCGAGACTAGTCTCCGTTTCCGTCTAAAGAAAACACAAACTGAGTTCATCAGATCTTTTGCAACAACACAGCAGAGTCTCAGTCAAACACTGGTGAGTACATCTGATTATATTTACACTTTCAACAAGCAGGATTAACACAAAACGTCAGCTCTACTCAGACGAAAGCTGCACCCATTATGTCCAACTTGTTTTTCTCCAACAACATAACCATATATATGATATAGAGTCCACTTTAAACAATCTCTTTGTATCAACTCTTAGTTATTTAGTAACTTGTAACTGAATCTCTCTGGTGAGGAGTTTTGATTCACTTCTGCTTTCCTGCTCTTATTACATTTTGCTGATCACTTCCTACATAATGCTTTACCCATTTCCTCTAGCTGTTTCAAAATAAAATATTTCCATTAGAGAAACAGTTGGAGGCTTTTAATGTGAAGCAGCTAGAGGAAATTAATGGTTATGGTCACGCAGTGAGAAGAGCAGTGTCATCTTTCAATAAAGAAATAATCGACAAACTATATTGTCATTGCTGTTAGCCAGAGTTGCATGCTTGAACCTGTCAGAGTTAAATGGCCACGGTTGCTTATGCTTCTTTCTTTAAAACAATATATAATATGAATTGATAATTGATGTTTCAAATGTTTTTTATTGTCTTTCTCGTGTGCGTAGATATGGCTGCTGCAAGCTACCTGCCATCTGAAGATCAGTTCCTCTGCTCCATCTGTCTGGACTTGTTCACTGATCCAGTCACTATACCATGCGGACACAACTTCTGTAAAGACTGCATCACTGAACACTGGGATATAAGTGACAGGTGCCAGTGTCCCATGTGTAAAGAGGCTTTTAATACAAGACCAGATTTGAGGGTGAACACTTTCATCTCTGAGATGGTCGCTCAGTTCAGACAGTCGGCTCAACAGAAAGCCAGCAGCAGCTCAGAGCAACAAGTCTTCAAACCAGGGGAAGTTCCCTGTGACGTCTGCACTGAAACCAAACTGAAGGCCCTGAAGTCCTGCCTGGTGTGTCTGACCTCCTACTGTGAGACTCACCTGGAGCCTCATCTGACAAAGCCAGTACTGAAAAGACATCAGCTGATCGACCCTGTGGAGAACCTGGAAGACAGGATGTGTCTGAAGCACGATAAACCTCTGGAGCTGTTCTGTAAGACCGACCAGACATGTGTCTGCATGCTCTGCACTGTTTTAGACCACAAGATGCATGATGTGGTTCCTCTGAAAGAAGCATATGAAGGGAAGAAGGCAGCGCTGGGAAAGAAAGAGGCTAGAAGTGAGGAAATGATCCAGAAGAGACAACTGAAGATTGAGGAGATCAAACGCTCAGTGGACCTCAGTAAGAAAGATGCAGACAGAGAGGTAGCAGAAGGAGTTCAGGTCTTCTCTGCTCTGAAGGAGTCTGTTGAGAGAAACCTGAATGAGTTCATCCAAACAATAGAAGGGAAGCAGAACATGAGAATGAAACGGGCTGAAGACTTCATCAAAGAGCTGGAACAGGAAATCTCTCAGCTGAAGAAGAGAAGTGCAAAAGTTGAGCATCTCTCACGGTCTGAAGACCCCCTCCACGTTCTACAGGGTGTCCAGTCCCTAAACATCCAACACCCATCACCCACCAAGGACTGGACAAAGGTCAGCATCCCTCCATCATCATATGAGGGGACTGTGTTGAGAGCTGTGGCTCAGCTGGAGGAGACACTCAGCCAAGAGATGAAGAAGCTGCTTGAGGCTGAGCTGAAGAGGGTCCAGAGCTACGCAGTGGAGGTGACTCTTGATCCTGATACAGCACATCCCCATCACATCCTGTCTGATGATGGAAAACAAGTCCGGGATAGTGATGTAGAGAAGAATCTCCCAGACAACCCAGAGAGATTTTCTGATTGTGTTTGTGTTTTAGGAAAGCAGAGTTTCTCCTCAGGCAAATTCTACTTTGAGGTTCAAGTTAAAGGAAAGACCGACTGGGATGTAGGAGTGGCCAGAGAGTCGATCGACAGGAAGGGAGATATCTCACTGAACCCTGAGGAGGGTTTCTGGACTATATGGCTGAGAAAGGGATTTGAGTACGAAGCTCGTGCTGGTCCTCCAGTCCGTCTCTCTCTGAGGTCTCGGCCTAAGAAGGTGGGGGTGTTTGTGGATTATAAGGAGGGTCTGGTCTCCTTTTATGACGTAGATGCTGCAGCTCTGATCTACTCCTTTACTGGCTGCTCCTTCAACGGGAAAATCTACCCATTCTTCAGTCCTGGTGTTAAATGTGGCCGTAAAAACGCTGCTCCTCTGATCATCTCTCCTGTCAGTCACCTGATCACTCATCTCATTTTAATCTGTTGATTTGTTTTCATTCAAGGAAACAAACATCGATATTTAGAGTATTTTCTACAAAATAGGTTTAATGTGGTGAATGATTAACATATGGTTTAGATTCTGTATACAACACATAAGTGGATTCATTAATCTACTCAACAATCAAATAATGATGTCTTCAACACTTTATCGGAACACATGTGGAGAATATCTATATGAACGTTGGATAAAGCTACATTCATTTTAACTTTAAAAAAAGGTTGTTTCTAATCACACCAAATTTGTCAAGCTCGTTAGAATTGATAAAAACATTAAATGTTTTATATGTAATTGTGTCATGAAGCTTCATTTAAGAGAAAGGCTTATACATGCCTATACTGTGTATTAAATACAATATGTGTAATAGTTATACTGCTAGAAAAAGTCAAATGAAGCAAAATAATATGATAAATCCTCATTTGTGTTTCAAATGGTTTGTTAATAACTGTTAACTTGTATATGTACATGACAGGTTTTATATTGATTACTGGTAACATGGCTTATGAATCAAAGACATCTGTGAATATGTGATCATTAAAATAAACTGCATGTTGAACACAAGGTCTGAAGTTTTAACTCATCGTGCATACACGAAACCCTCCTTTTCTCATACTTTGAAAAAATGCCTTTTCAAATGGTTTCCCTCCCAGCACATTTTATAATCACTGAACTAAACAAGAACTCAATGTGAATCGGATTAAATATGTTGTCTTTCATTCAAGATAACAATCTTCACAAGCAGAATTTTACATAAAAAATACAAATAATAAACTAATTTCAAGGTCACTGGTCTTTGTTGTTTGTGTGAGTAATGTGTTCAGTGTTGTTTCAGATGACCGGAAACAAGTCTTAAAAACACAAAAAGAAATCTTGATGGGTTTCCGTATGTCAAGGATCAAACCCAATCTATGAATCAGGCAAGATTTAAAAAAAATATGGCAGATAGGCAGCCTTTTATTTTATTTTATATTTCAGTGGTTCAAAACTCAGTATATTTTAAAGTAAGCAGGATTACATTTTATCTCATTTTAGAATCTAAAAAACAATAACTGCTGTGTTTATGTGTTGCTCAAAGTGATGCATGAACAAATCTCCTCACAGTTGTAGAAGGCTTTTGAGCCAGATTTAAAAATAGTCAATAAATGGTGTTGCAAAAATAGTACTGCGGTATTTAATGCAAGTTTAACAGGATAATACCATACAGACCTCAGCACTGCGTTCATTGTGTTTTTGTTGTTTTACTACACTACAGTGACACACTTCCACCACTTCCTGGTGTTGTGGCGCAGAGTGTCCACTGGATGGAGCACAACACAAAGGAAAGACAAGCATGGGGTCACTGTACTGCAAACCAAACACTGATGAGGAGACACAGGCCCTTTCTCATTTCATCAAATCCCCCTCCTCGACTCCTCTGTCCTCCGGTAGTGACCCGGAAATGAATTTTAGCGCGCCATGTTGAAGGACATCCCATTTCTCTAAATGCACGTCGAGGACCGAGCATCGAGCATCGAGGAGGCTCTCTGGAGGAGCTCTAACCGAGGATACACTGATGGGTCCTCCATGGTCCTCCACGGCTCCTTCGCGAATGCATTTCCGGGAACAGAGATGTTTCAAAGAGTCGTGACGCACGGCCGGACTTATCTCAGCCAATGACAGCTCTGCATGCATCCCCTGGATATTATTTTATTAACTGCTTTCATCGCGAGTTCAGTTCTCATTTCTCTAACCGCCTGCTGCTTCCCCTCCTCTCTCCTCGGTTCCCCTCCTCGGCTCCTACGCTCGCATCTCCTGTGGGCGGGACTAAGTATCGAGGATAGGAGTCGAGGAGGGGAGTTCGAGAAATGAGAAAGGGCCACAGTTTGTGATAAACATGTACAGGATAACCTCTCATGTTGTTGACCAAGGACAAATGGGGTGTTTCAAATGGTGGTCAATGTAATAGTTCAACTATGACCATGCTACCTGCGTATGTCTTTGCCCAAAGATTTTAGTTGGAGTAAAAAAATAAGCCTGATGTTACAACAGTTTACATTTGTCTAACAACCCTAAAAATGCTTAAAGGCATCCATCAATGATCCTAATTATCGAGGAAGATTTGTTGGGCTAAGGGTAGCAAGTGATATAAAGTATACACTTCTGCTTGTGCCTACAGAGCTCAGTGATTCGCTTTAACAAAATTAACTCATCGAAAGGTACAGTAACATCTTCAGCTCTAAAAGTTGAGAATCAAAATCCCTCTAGAAAGAGCTGCAGTAACAGGTAGTAGTTGAAAGGAATAAGACACATTGGTTTCTCTCAAAAGGAACCAAAACTGAGTTCATCAGGTTGGTAACACTTTATATTAAGGTACACAAATTCACCGTCAATGTGTTGTTAATTAACATGCATATTGCAGTATATTGGCTCTTTATTAGTAATTATAAAACACTTATTAATTCCTTATTCTACATGACCGTAATCTACAAGCAATAGGCCATTAGTTGAGACTGAGAGTTTTTCCACAGTGCCACAGTGACGCGTCCTAAAACCCGGAAGAAAACTTCTTCCGGTTCCCTCGACAAAAACGCAATGTCATTTCTCCATAGGATTTAGGGAAATAGCTCGAAATAAGGTCTGTGGCTGACACACATTTAAGAGACGGATCACATTTTGTTCAGTCGGATAATCTCCACATGTCTACCCTACTTTTATACTTTTCTAATCATAAATCTATTGATTAGATTTATGATTCAAAAATTATAAAAAAGGTTAAGTGCCTTGTAACTTCTTTTTTATAGTTTCACTCTCACAAGAGTTTGGCTGGCTGTTTAATCTATGTTCACACTAAGACAGGACAACACAGTTCAGAGAGAACAGTACACCTAGTGTGTAAGTACATACACGCAGGTCACACGGTATGATCACTGTGACGACCCCTGCCTTGTTATCTCTGGTGTGTGTATGTTCCTTTAAGGTTTTCCCTTTGGTCTATCAGCTGGGATTGAGGACACCTGGCGGCTGGAGCTAGCCGGATAAAGGACCGGGCCGGATCTCGCTCTCTCTCTCTCTGGCAGGAGGACGCAGCGCGAAGAGCAGCCACGACCAGCTGACCTCTTGTTTCGTTGTTTGTTTCGCCTGTTTGTGTCCTTCAGCAGCAGAAATACACTCTTTTTCTATTCACGCCCTTGTTTTCTGTCGCGCGTTTGTTGTGGCTGAGAGCCAAGCCACGACAATCACAAATACATAAACCCTGTTAAAAATCTGTTTTTATTAAAAAGTACAGGCTGCATATATGTGTTCTTGTCACGGTCGAGTGAAGGAAGCAGGACCCAAATACAGATAACTTAAGAGAAACCCTTTATTTCAAGGATAATGCCAAAACACGGAACACTCACCGGTGAACTCAGTCACCAACAAACAACGACCCAACACTGAATACAGAAAGAGACAAGACTAAATACAGGGAGGGGTAATCATGACAACGAGAAACAGCCGGGCAGGGGAGGAGAAACACAAGGACAACAGGTGAACACAATCGGGTAATCAGGGAGGGAAACAGACAGAAAGCAGACAGGCAGGAAACGGGGGTGAACACTTAACACAATAAGACAGGAAACCCAAAGACAAGAAAAACACCAACACAGACAAAACTACAAACGTGACATAACATGAGAATCGTGACAGAACCCCCCCCCAAGGGACGGATTCCAGACGTCCCTAAAAAAAACAAAATACCGCAAAAGTACAAAACCTCAAGCAGGGTGGGTGGAGGGGTTCTGGAGGAGGGACACACAACTAGAGCCACCAGGGTGGGTGGAGGGGTTCTGGAGGGCGGGTCTTGGGCTGACAGCCCAGGAACACAGCGGAGGACCAGGAAGGGGTCTCGGGCGGACGGCCCGGGGGGCAAGGTACAGTCCAAAAAGGGGGATCCGGGCGGACTGTCCGGGGGCAAGGCAGAGGACCAGGAAGAGTCAGGGGGCCGGGCCCGAGGGCGAAGACCGCGGCTCTCAGTGGGCCGGGCCCGAGGGCGAAGACCGCGGCTCTCAGGGGGCCGGGCTCGAGGGTGAAGACCGCGGCTCTCAGGGGGCCGGGCTCGAGGGTGAAGACCGCGGCTCTCAGGGGGCCGGGCCCGAGGGCGAAGACCGCGGCTCTCAAGGGGCCGGGCCCGAGGGTGAAGACCGCGGCTCTCAGGGGGTCAGGCTCGAGGGCGAAGACCGGACAGCTCCGGAGGCCGGGCAGGAAAGCGCTGATGGGACAGCTCCGGAGACCAGGCAAGACCCGGTGTCGGCCGGACAGAAACCGGAGCCGGTCGGACAGGCTTCGGCAGGATCCCCCACGGAAGAGGACCAGGAGTTGGCAGGAACCCCGGCGAGACAGGTGATGGACATGGGGCTGGCAGGGCCCCCGGTAGAACAGGACATAGGGTTGGCAGGACCTCCGGTAGGAGAGTAGTCGGCGGGGCCTCCAACGGCACAACACAGGGTTGGCAGGACCCCCGGCAGGGGAGTAGTCGGCGGGGCCTCCAACGGCACAGGACACAGGGTTGGCAGGACCCCCGGCAGGGGAGTAGACGGCGGGACCTCCAACGAGACCGGACCTAGGGTTGGCAGGACCTCCGGTAGGAGAGTAGTCGGCGGGGCCTCCAACGGCACAGGACACAGGGTTGGCAGGACCCCCGGCAGGGGAGTAGTCGGCGGGGCCTCCAACGGCACAGGACACAGGGTTGGCAGGACCCCCGGCAGGGGAGTAGACGGCGGGACCTCCAACGAGACCGGACCTAGGGTTGGCAGGACCCCCGCCAGGGGAGTGGACGGCCAGTATTATCCCAATACTGAAGAAGTGCGTTTCCAGCATGGTATCCTCAGCTTTCGTTCAGTATACTGCTATTCCATTACACGACAATCCTTTGCGCCACAGTGAGATAGACCAGCTAGAATCAGAAGAGTCTGATTCCGACACTACAATATAATCATGCGTACCCTCTTCTCTTATTCTCTTATGCTTACATCATATTGGAGTCTGTCCTCCACAAAAACAGCCAGTTTTCTATGATATATTTGTGATGTGTTTACTTAAACCAGCGATGGAGTGTATTCATTGATGTGTTACAGTATATCAGTCTATCCTGTCATTTGTTTTTTTTTATTGATCAAGTATGATCAAAAGGGGAGAATGTAGTGGACATTAATTATTATATCCTTATATGGGGGGCAGATGGGGGGTGCTTTGTAAGTAAGGACCAGTCTTTTTTAGTTGATGCGGGGGGAGACAGGAAACCAGTATAGTTCAAGTTCAAGTTCTACAATGGAAATAAGTCTTTAACTATGTAGATTATGTCATCCATGACATGTGTTTCAAATGAATGTAACTGAAAACGCTCATCATAATAAAGATGAACAGCTTTTGACACACCTCATCCCTCCCATCTGTAAAGCACCAGCTTTGCTCCCTAACTATAAGAGATAACCTGGTATTTCTCAATGCCCATGCAGATCAGAGGAGGGGAACACCAGCTGCAGTGAGAGGAGGAGCTACAGAGGAAAGAGGAGAGCTTACACGTCGCACTCAGGAAATGAAAGTTAAGTTAGTCAGAGAGGCAGCCACACTGCAGTCGAGACCAGTCTCCGTTTCTGTCTACAGAAAACACAAACTGAGTTCATCAGATCTTTCTCAACAACACAGCAGAGTCTCTGTCAAACACTGGTGAGTACATCTGATTATATTTCACTTTCAACAAGCAGGATTAACACAAAACTTCAGCTCTACTCAGACGAAATCTCCACCCAACTCTAACAACATAACCATATGATATAGAGTCCACTTTAAACAGCTTAAACAGTCTCTTTGTATCAGCTCTTAGTACTTTGTAAAATGTCCTCTCTGTGGGACTGATAAAGATATTCTGATTCTGATTTAGTAACTTGTAACTTGTGTTGTGGTACTCAAGACCGGTCTTGGTCTGGAGACCACCATTTAACGGTCTCGGTCTTGTCTTGGTCTCGGACCTAAAGGTCACAAGATTTTGTGTCAAGAGCGAGCGAGACCGTTCTTATTATAGATCCATGCAGGGGCGCCGCCAGGGATTTTGGGCCCCATGAAAAGAGATCACATTGGGCCCCACCACCAGGCCCAGGCCACGCCAACCAAGCACAATGCTGTAACCACACCTCCAGAACCCAACCCACTCATTTATGCTTTAAATAACTCTACCGGTACAGGCTTGCTTGTATCTATCTTGTAGTCCAATACTAACTGCACAATATTTACTGACACTGAGCGGTGAACATATAACATTCTGCTGCAGTACAATTCACTATTTGATATAACACTAACATTCCTGACAATAGACCTCAATAGTCATCTTTTATGGTGTACATGCCTTTTTAATAACATTTTTGAATGGAACATTGAAAATAAAGAGAACATTAACACCAATATTATCATTTATAAAATGCTATAAAAAATAAATAACATAAGCAGCAGGTTTTTTTAATTAAATATACTACAAAATAAGCGGGTATTAAAGTGTAAATGGACAACAAAACGGAAATGGATATGAAAAGTATTTTTCTCATCATGCATCTTGTGTGTCGTGATCCAATATCGTGGATGGATTTTTTGTCAAAGCACTTTAGATATTCATTGCTATCGGGATGTGAAGAGCATTCCATGCAATATAACAACACGTGTATCTCGAGCCGGTTTCTCAAACTTACCTACCCCACCTTTAATGTCAGCAAAACATTACAATTATTATTTACGATGGACTAAGCTTAGCTAACAGACTCATTTCCACCACTCATGGACCACACCCACCTTTTCTTTTGAAAAACTGGGTGACATATTGTCGCCCTTTAGTCCCTCTCTCTTGTCTTTCTCTCCTTTCTTTTCTTTCTTGAAAGCCTGACTTTGTTAGTTGTTGAGACATCATACACTCTAAAAACAAATGCCTTGGCTCAACAAAGAAAACCAACAATGTTTATTGAGTTAAAACAACTTCTAATGAAAATGTCTTAAAGCAACACAGTTATTTGAGTTAGGGGAGAAGGCTTTTCCTCTACAATCAGAGGTGTTTTTAATTTCCACTTGCTTAATAATTGGTATCATAAACACAAGTTTTGAAGTTGATTACTCAAAAGATTAAGTTGTTCCGAATAGTTTTAACACATGATTTAAAAGGAATTGTAAGTTGTATGTACTTAATTACCATAATTGTGAACACACGTTTTCTTTTCACCCCCTTACGGCCAAGCCTCCAGGAAGTGCGCCGGACTCAGATGAAAATATTCGTGGTGGCCAAACGGCGGTACTGCACTTCCTTTAGGTTGCCAGGCCCGGAAACACTTGTTCCCATTGACTTACATGGGGAAAGAGTGGTCTGTAAATCGGTGGATAATTTTTTTTAAACTAAATAAACAACCCATTATGAACACTTGTGTAGCCCTTATTAAAAACATTCGTTCCTCAAGTTGTAAAAATGTGCTAATAACGTTATTCTGAGAGTTATTTCCCTCTGCATTATGAACGCGCATCTAACCCACGGGACCGCGCTGACCGGCACGTTCATGTTACGTGTTCAGTACTACATGCGTTTATCTTTACCCATGGTTGCACAATAAGAACGGACCCATATCGCCTTACTGCCATCCCACGGAGCTGTAATAATGGATATATTGCACATGTTTGCTGTAATTCATCATTTGTAAAATATTATAGCCTACTACATGGGCTGTATGATTACATCTTGTACCGTAAATGTTGTATTAAATAAAGTTAATATTACCGACGTTAGATTAAGGTCCCTGTAGCTTCTTATTGCACTGTATATATATATATATATATAGCTAGCCGCTAGCTGCTAACTGCCGCCTCGTTAATATCAAATCCATCATAATAACAATCCATTACCATGCTGTCATGAACGTGCGGTGCTGTTACGTGTACGCAAATTGACGTGCTTGATGTGAACGAGCATTTTGGTTAAAGTTGCGCATGCGCTATGAGTGCACATACGGGTACTTCTCAGGCATGCCGGGTAATCTGTGACGTTTCACTCTCTCAAAAGTTGGGCCATTTTATCATCATGCGCTAATGAGCAACTCTCATATGAATGAATGAAGCCCCTCCCACGCTGTATACAGTTCTTATTATACATCCATGCTTACGGCGCCCCTGCATCCATGGTCGAGACCACGGCTGTTGCTGGGGATGTGATTGGATGTAAAACGCCCTGTTAAAAAAAGTCAACCCATAACGTGACTTCATGTGACTCCGAATCTTTGCCCTCATGCGCCGCAATGTTTGTTAACATGGTATGGTGTATACCAGCTGCTACACTCAAACGGTCTTGCAGTGAAGATGTTGCAAAATGTGTGTGTGTGTGTGTGGCCTAACATTACTATACTGGTGGGGACCTAAATCTGTTTACACAGTCACGTGTGGGGACTCGCCTCCCTTATGGGGACAAATTGAAGGTCCCCATAAGGGGGATCATTAATTTTAGGGTGAAGACTTGGTTAGGGTTAGGCATGTGTTGGTTAAGGTTAGGTGTGTGTGTGTGTGTGTGTGTGTGTGTGTGTGTGTGTGTGTGTGTGTGTGCGCACGTGCGTGGGGCTTATGGTGCTTTCACTCAACGCAAACTAAGGTGGTTCCTGGTTGGTTGTTTTTTTGTTTGTTGCTTAGACCTATATACCG
This sequence comes from Champsocephalus esox, assembly GCA_036324585.1. Taxonomy (NCBI): domain Eukaryota; kingdom Metazoa; phylum Chordata; class Actinopteri; order Perciformes; family Channichthyidae; genus Champsocephalus; species Champsocephalus esox. Next base: position 10,035,368 of record CM070480.1, on the reverse strand, counting down.
TAACATTTATATGATGTTTTACATTATGTTCTTACTATGTTACTGTTTTTATATGAAAAGGATAACTTTTTGAATAAATATGATGAAGTTGAATTTATATCTTACGTATATGTGTCTTTTTATGATGATGTGGATCTTTCAGATCAAATTGACTATGGTATCTTACTAGGGCTGTCAGTCGATTAAAATAGTTAATCGCGATTAATCGCAAATTAATCGCACATTTTTGATCTGTTCTAAATGTTCAACTGTTCAACACTTTCACAACACCTTAGAGGAATATTTTTCAAGTTTTTAATACTCTTATCAACATATCAGTGGACAAATATGCTTTATGCTAATGTTTATTATCATTTGAACAATGACAAATATTCTCATGAATATTAAACAACAACCTGGAACCTCTCTCATACAAATGGTGTGTGGGTGTGTGTGTATATATATATATATGTGTGTGTGTGTGTGTGTGTGTGTGTGTGTGTGTGTGTTGGATCGTTGGAGCTTTGAGCAACTCAAGGCATATGCTCGAACGGGAGCTGCCTGGACGCTGCAATCATGTTGCTGCAATCATGAGTGTGCTGACTTCTCCTACAATGTCCCGCTGTCTGCTTCCTGCATAAAGTCAAGTGCTCGGCGCAGTTGTGTGGATAGGGCGCTCCTCTGTTTTCATTTAAACAGCTCGTTATATCCGTTAGCGCAGCTAGCTAGCACCAGATGCTAACAACAACAACAATGCACGTAAGGTCTGTCTCTCGCTCGCTCGGGCCACACATACACCCTCCCGGTCCTCCAGATGGCCAGTCGGTGCCTGCCAGTGAGCGTGGAAGTGTGGTCTGCTGCAAGCGGGCGGCAGGAGCGGGGCTGTCAGTAGATGGTATTTTAAACTTGATGCGCTCTGAAACTATGGGGCGGTCGAGGAAAAAAAATACACATGCGTTAATCGCGTTAAAATTAGGGCTATCAGTCGATTAAAATATTTAATCGCGATTAATCGCATGATTGTCCATAGTTAATCGCGATTAATCGCAAATTAATCGCACATTTTTTATCTGTTCTAAATGTACCTTAGAGGAATATTTTTCAAGTTTTTAATACTCTTATCAACATATGAGTGGACACATATGCTTTATGCTAATGTTTATTATCATTTGAACGATGACAAATATTCTCATGAATATTAAACACAACAACCTCTGAACATTACAAATATTCGCCTCAATTCAACCTGGAACCTCTCTCATACAATACAAATGGTGTGTGTGTGTGTGTGGGTGTGTGTGTGTGTGTGTGTGTGTGTGTGTGTGAGTGTGATCGTTGGAGCTATGTGCAACTCAAGGCATATGCTCGAACGGGAGCTGCCTGGACGCTGCAATCATGTTGCTGCAATCATGAGTGTGCTGACTTCTCGTACAATGTCCCACTGTCTGGCTTCCTGCATCAAGTCAAGTGCTCGGCGCAGTTGTGTGGATAGAGCGCTCCTCTGTTTTCATTTCAACAGCTCCTTATATCCGTTAGCGCAGCTAGCTAGCACCAGATGCTAACAACAACAATAGCCGCGTTCACACTGCGGTACGGTAATGCACGTAAGGTCTCTCTCTCGCTCGCTCGGGCCACACACACACACACACACACCCTCCCGGTCCTCCCGATGGCCAGTCGGTGCCTGACGGTGAGCGTGGAAGTGTGGTCTGCTGCAAGCGGGCGGCAGGAGCGGGGCTGTCAGCAGCATCAGCTTGTAGATGGTATTTTAAACTCGATGCGCTCTGAAACTACGGGGCGACCGAGGGAAAAAATACACATGCGTTAATCGCGTTAAAATAATTAGTGGCGTTAATTTTTTTTTGCGTTAACGCGTTATTAATGCGTTAACTTGACAGCCCTAGTTAAAATAATTAGTGGCGTTAATTTTTTCTTGACAGCCCTATATCTTACACATGGTATGGTAAGTGTATCATGTAGTGTTGGATTCACAGTAGTCGGGTTCCGGTCTTGATTCGGTCTCGCCCTCTTAACGTCTTGGTCTTGTCTTGGTCTTGCTACTCTTCGGTCTTGGTAATGTCTTGGTCTCGGATAAGGTTGTCTCGTCTACAACACTACTTGTAACTGAATGTCTGTGGTGAGGAGTTTTGATTCACTTCTGCTCTCCTGCTCGTATTTAGTGGGAATGCTGACACAGCATAACTCGCTATAACTCCTATGAAAATGTTCAAAAAGTGCTCAAACTTCACGTGTGCTAACAGTCCAGCCATGAAGACATCTACGGGACAGTTTTGAGATTTCTTCAAATGCCGTTGCCATGGCAACACAATGCTCGCCATGAAACACGTTTTTCTCATAACTTCAGTGAAAATGCTCCAAACAGCCCAAAACTTCACAGGTTTGGTAACGATGCAGCCATCAACGCATCTAAGCGTAGTATGGAATGTCATCAAATGCCGTTGGCATGGCGACAGATCATTCGCCATCAAGTTAGTTCAAAAGTTTGCATTTCAAATATTCTGCAGCTTTTCCAAGCCTTTTTACTTTCTTTTCTTCTATTATCACACATTCAAGCCCCCAGTGTTCATGCATCATTTCAATCTAAATTCTTCACTTTCTTCTCACACATTACATTTCAGAATAGCAATTTAGCGTCAGCTTTTCAGCATAAAGTAATAAATTGCATTCTCTAGTTACATTTGGCTGATCACTTCTGACTAGGGCTGTCCATTTTTTTAACGCGTTAACGCAAACTAATTTTTAACGCCACTGATTATTTTATGATTATTATTATTTTAACGCGATTAGAGTTTAAAATACCATCTACAAGCTGATGCTGCTGACAGCCCCGCTCCTGCCGCCCGCTTGCGGCAGACCACACTTCCACGCTCACCAGCACGCCAGGGCGGGCCATCGGGAGGACCGGGAGGGTGTGTGTATGTGTGGCGCGAGCGAGAGAGAGACCTTACGTGCATTGTTGTTGTTGTTAGCATCTGGTGCTAGCTAGCTGCGCTAACGGATATAAGGAGCAGTTTCAATGAAAACAGAGGAGCGACATTTCACCGACAAGTGCGCCAAGCACTTGACTTTATGCAGGTGGCCAGACAGTGGGACATTGTAGAAAAGTCAGCACACTTAATTAACATAGGTAACATTAAGCTGTATGTGGCTCTGTATGCTTTACCCATTTCCTCTAACTGTTTCAAAACGAAATCTTTCCATTAGAGAAACAGTTGGAGTCTTTTAATGTGAAGCAGCTCGAGGAAGTAAATAATTATGGTCACAAAATAAGAAGAGCAGTGTTATTTTTCAATAGAAAAAAACGAGAAAACCGATATTTTCATTGCTGTTAGCCAGAGTTGCATGCTTGACCCTGTCAGAGTTACATGGTCACGGTTGCTCATGGCTTGTTACAAGTTATCACACTTCTTTCTTTAAAACAATATATGATATGAATTGAAGATTGATGTTTCAAATCTTTTTTCTTTTCTTTCACATGTGTGTAGATATGGCTGCAGCAAGCTACCTGCCATCTGAAGATCAGTTTTTCTGCACCATCTGTCTGGATTTGTTCACTGATCCAGTCACCATATCATGTGGACACAACTTCTGTAAAGACTGCATCGAAGAACACTGGGATACAAGTTACTGGTGCCAGTGTCCCATGTGTAATATACAATTCTACACAAGACCTGAGCTGCACGTTAACCCTTTCATCTCTGAGATGGTCGCTCAGTTCAGACGGTCGTCTCAACAGAAAGACAGCAGCAGCAGCAGCAGCAGACGCTCAGAGCAACAAGTCTTCAAACCAGCTGAAGTTCCCTGTGACGTCTGCACTGAAACCAAACTGAAGGCCCTGAAGTCCTGCCTGGTGTGTCTGACCTCCTACTGTGAGCCTCACCTGGAGCCTCATCTGACAAAGCCAGTAATGAAAAGGCATCAGCTGATCGACCCTGTGGAGAACCTGGAAGACAGGATGTGTCCGAAGCACGATAAACCTCTGGAGCTGTTCTGTAAGACCGACCAGACATGTGTCTGCATGCTCTGCCATGTTTCAGACCACAAGATGCATGATGTGGTTCCTCTCAAAGAAGGATATGAAAGAAAGAAGGCCGAGTTGGGGAAGACAGAGGCTGAAACTCAGCAGATGATCTGGAAGAGACAACTGAAGATTCAGGAGATCAAACACTCAGTGGACCTCAGTGAGGAAGAAGCAGACAGAGAGGTAGCAGAAGGAGTTCAGGTCTTCACTGCTCTGAAGGAGTCTGTTGAGAGAGGCCAGGTCAATCTCATCAACACGATCAAAGCGAAGAAGAAAACTACTGAAAAAAAGGCTGAAGCTTTAATCAAAGAGCTGGAACAGGAAATCTCTGAGCTGAAGAAGAGAAGCTCTGAGGTGGAGCAGGTCACACACTCTGAAGACCACCTGCATTTTCTGCAAAGTGTCAAGTCCCTAAACATTCAACACCGACAACCCTCCAAGGACTTGAGAAGATTCCGTTTGACCCCAGCGGTATATGAGGGGACGGTGGTAAAGGCTGTGGCTAAGGTGGGGGAGAAGTTCAGTAAAGAGATGAAGAAGCTGCTTGAAGCTAAAGTGAAGAGCGTCCAGAGCTACGCAGTGGATGTGACTCTTGATGCTGATACAGCATATCCCTGTCTCATCCTGTCTGGTGATGGAAAACAAGTCCGTGATGGTGATGTTCATAAGAATCTCCCAAACAACCGAGAGAGATTTTCTGATTGTAATTGTGTTTTAGGAAAGCAGAGTTTCTCTTCAGGCAGATCTTACTTTGAGGTTCAAGTTAAAAGAAAGACCGAGTGGACTTTAGGAGTGGCCAGAGAGTCGATCAAGAGGAAGGGAGATATCACACTGAGCCCTCAGGGGGGTTTCTGGACTATATGGTTGAGCAATGTAAACAAGTACAAAGCTCTTGCTGGTCCTTCAGTCAGTCTCTCTCTGAAGTCTGAGCCTCAGAAGGTGGGGGTGTTTGTGGATTATGAGGAGGGTCTGGTCTCCTTTTATGACGTAGACGCTGCAGCTCTTATCTACTCCTTTACTCGCTGCTCCTTCACTGAGAAACTCTTCCCATACTTCCATCCAGGTCATAAATATGGCCGTAAAAACGCTCCACCTCTGATCATCTCTCCAGTCAGAGTCACCTAATCACTCATCTCATTTCATGTGTTGATTTGTTTTCATTCAAGGAAACAAACATCAATATTTAGAGTTTAATGTGGTGAATGATTTACATATTGTTTAGATTCTGTATACAACACATAAGTGGACTCATTAATCTACTCAACAGTCAAATAATGATCTCTTCAACACTTTATCGGAACACATTTGGAGAATATCTATGAACGTTGGAAAAAGCTATAGATTTATTTTAACTTTTAAAAAAAGGTTGTTTCTAATGATACCAAATGTGTCAAGCTAGTTAGAATTAATAATAACATTAAATGCAGTGGCGAGCCGTCAGAGGGCCTAGGTATAAAAGTCACGGCTCGCCACTGATTAAATGTTTTATCTTGAATTGTGTCTTGAAGCTTCATTTAAGAGAAAGGCCTGCTAATGCCTCATGGCGCGTTTCCACTGCAGCGGGTAGCTCGATTTAAGCGTGCAGGGCCCGTTTTTGGTTGCGTTTCCACTTGGCCTAGTTTTGGGGGCTACTTTTTCACCTTTTTTCTAGCCCGACTAAATCGTGGTTCTAGGGCCAGGAACAACCAGGCTGAGTCTGGGCTGAGCATGCTAAACTAGAGAGATAATCGCTGGCAAGGGGGCTACAACTACAACAAGATGAACATATTTGACCGTGATTTAATTGTAATACACGTTTCAAAATGATGCTGAATTAACAACATACTGATACCGGTTAGTAAAAACCATGAATTAATGCTTTGACAAGTCTGCAGACAGACGGCAGGCGAAAAACCCTTTTAAAATGCGTGTTTTCTAAATGTAGCTTGGCTAAGCTAACGTTGTATATGCTCCGACCGTCCACACTCACAACAACGGCCTACAGACATAAATAAAGCAGCGACTGTATTCTCCATGACACAGGCAGTCTGTGGTTTGGACTTGTTTAACTTCTGTCTAGTTTCTGAACAGATATGAGGAGCTGTGAGCTCTGAGTGCTAACAGCTAACGGCTGTGTTGTTTTTCTGGGGCTCGCATCGAAGATGACGTCACGGCTCCGCCTACACTGCGTTACTATAGTAACTGCCCCAGTTCCTAAACTGTAATGGAAGTGCAGCATTAAAGTGAACCGGGCCTAATAAGGCCTAACCAAACCGAGCGAGGCCTGCAGTGGAAACGCGCCATCTTGTACTACATTTAATATGTGTAATAGTTATACTGCTAGAAAACTAAAATGAAGCTAAATAATATGATAAATCCTCATAACTGTTAACTTGTATATCTACACACCAGGTGTTATATGGATTACTGGTCAAATGGCTTATGAATCAAAGACATCTGTAAATATGTGATTGTGAGTTAAGAAAACAGTCAAATAAACGAGATGCTTGGTCTGAGAAATCAGGGACTCGAGCGCTAAACACTGAACAGGAAGGCCTGGTTTACACATCAGTTGTATTTCATAACACATTTCCTGAGGCTAATTTACATTAAATAAAATATAAGTAGATGGCTTTTTGTGAAGAGCTTGTAGGATGAAATGTGTGTTTCCACTATCAGTGATTGGATATTGTGCGGCTGTCGAGCAGAACACAGTGGGGCTGATATCAGTGAGGTAGCATTCACTTTGATGAGGGAAGGCAGTCACTATAATACTAAAACTACTCTTTACAATGAGGTAACTAACTACAGAGCTTAGTATTATACAAGTATTTATGCCAACAACTAATACAAGGAAACATTTGATTTAACGATATTCTTTAAGGATATAACAGTTTGTCTTGAGCCCTACCATTTGCTTCCTGTAGTTTTGCCATATTTGTATAAAACTAGTTTTCCCCTTTGTGATATAAAACGCTGAATCAACATGATGTCCTACATTTGTTTGCATTGTGTCAACACACACTTATGTGTGTGTGTTGTGTGTGGTAGAAACAACTGGATGAAATGTGATGAGGGTCACATGACTAACGGGGGTTGGCAAAAAGCCAGAATACACCTCTTCCCAGGTTCTCAGTTTTAACTCATCATGCATACACGAAACCCTCCTTTTCTATACTTTGAAAAAATGCCTTTTCAAATGATTTCCCTCCCAGGACATTTTTATAATCACTGAACTAAACAAGAACTCAATGTGAATCGGATTAAATATGTTGTCTATCATCCAAGATAACAGTCTTGACATCTACCATTTTAAATAAAAACATATCTACTAATTTCAAGGTCACTGGTCTTTGTTGTTTGTGTGAGTAATGTGTTCAGTGTTGTTTCAGATGGCAGGAAACAAGTCTTAAAAACACAAAAAGAAAAGGTTTCCGTATGCCGAGGATCAAACCAATCCATACATTTGGCAAGATTTTAGAAAACATGATAAATAGCCTTTTATTTTACTTTTTTATTTCAGTGCTTACAAACTCTGTATATGTATATTTGAAGGTAAGCAGGATTACATTTTATCTAATTTTAGAATCTAAACAATAACTGCTGTTTTATGTGTTGCTCAAAGTGAAACAAATCTCCTCACAGTTGTAGAAGGCCTTTTGAGCCAGATTTAAAAATAGTCAAGAAATGGTATTGCATAAATAGTACTGTGGTATTTAATGCAAGTTTAACAGGATAATACCATACAGACCTCAGCACTGCGTTCATTGTGTTTTTGTTGTTTTACTACACTACAGTGACACACTTCCACCACTTCCTGGTGTTGTGGCGCAGAGTGTCCACTGGATGGAGCACAACACAAAGGAAAGACAAGCATGGAGTCACTGTACTGTATCTGAAAAGTGCACAGCGGATCATCAGGACAGAGCTCCATCCACCTGGACCCCCCGTGGTGCTGAAAGCAAAGCGGCGATCAGGAACATCCTCCACCCAGACCTCTGCTTACTGCCATCCTACAGACTTGTGTCTTAGTTTCAGAAATAGATTTTGTATGTGTCTTTTATTTTAATAGATATTTTACGATTATAGCTTGAGTCTGTCTGATTCCCCAAACAGCTGCTTCTATATACTTGCTGCACATATAATACAAATAAACAACTCCATAAACACACTTTTGCTGATATTTGTGCTACTGCTGATGATGTTAAATAACATGATTGATTTCCTCTGTCACAATGATGAAAGTTATACTAATAGAAGACATGAAGCTGCAGAGAGAGGATGGGTATATGCTGACCTCTACTTTGTGATAAGATGAAAATACAATATTAAATTGTAGTTGTTAAACACATTGTTTATTTCATTTACTGAGGTTTTAAAGATTATTCACAACATGTATACAACATAAGCAGTGGAATAATAGGATATCTCTAGGTCATTAAACTGTCTTCAGTTTAATTTTATTAATACAAAAAATAGGTCATAGGAAATGTTGAATTGTGTATTTCGGGGCACGGTGCTGCTGACCTGGGGTCAGTGGGACATCATCTGGGCAGGTTTAGGGGAAGAAGGAGAATATAAACTGTTATAATCACAGCTATTAAGATTAGAACACTGTTAACAATCAATCTATACAGCATGCTTTTGTTCCTTTAAAAAACATATTGTTTTATGAGTACAGAAAAATTAAGACTTATTTTAAATATATGAAATAATATGATTAAATTACATCAGCTATATATCATTTACTTGTTAATTTACTGATGTAACATTACTGGGGGCTAAAGGAACAGCTTCATCTTATTTAACTGGCCATGGTCCTCTTTATTTAATCTCCGACGGTGATCTCCAAAAAATGTAAAAGTATAATTTCTGGATCCTTTTCAGCTAATTTGCTAGCAGGTTGCTGGAGCAACGCAACCGAACAGCGCGTATCACGTGACGTAAATACGAAGCGCTCCGTAGGCTAGACCGTCTCATTTCGTAGAGGCCGCTCGGCCCAGCCTACGCGGTCTCGTCGGCCACATCCTTCGTCGACCGCGTAGGCTGCGTACCCCGAAGGATACAACCCCTGAATTGAGACAGGTGCTGCAGCACAGGGAGTATGAGAAAAATAAAGATATGTTTGAACATTAAAGCATGGAGACATGTCAGAGTAGAGACACTAAATACAATCCTGGAACATTTATGAATGATAATGTAAGCCCACAGCATCTGTAACAACTTTCAAACAGTTTATTTCTCATTTGTCCATGTATGAAGTTTCAGTGATGCAGCAAAGATGAAAACAGGAGTGAAACTCTCAGACTGAATCCATGTGGCCTCCATCACAAACATCCCTTTAAACCCCAGCAGACATTTCAGCACCGACTCAAATCAAACAAGCAGGAAACCAACCGTTAATAAGAAAATCAAAAGTGAAGAAACAAACATCCCTAAAACAGATCGAGTGGCGGCAGGCGACTAAAAAACATTTAAGATTACAGTTTTTTTTCCATGTTTAAACCTTTATTGGCAACATCAACGTGCTTGAAATGTTCATGTTTTTATTCATCACCATTATTTATATGTAAACACAACACGGTCTCACTGAATTTCATGAAATGAGCCAAAACTCTGAAATGCAAAATGAATAAACTACAATACAAATGTTAAAGATGACTTATCCTCACCATGAAATACACTATCTGATAATAACACAACCCTGACACCATGTCCACACGCTTAAAATATGAAACTATTACAGCTAAATCAACAGTTTTTTAAAGTAGCTATTTCTCATGATCTCTATCTAGTTGAACATGCACCAAAAACTGTAGTTTCTTATTGTATAATTGTATAAAAATTCAAATATGCAAGTGGTCAAACCAGTAATACACATACTAGCATGCACAGAGTAGATTATTTGCATTCGCAAGACATTTCACTCATTTCATTAAATGTTGAGACCAGCTTTGAAAAAAGACCTTTAATAAAGCTTTTAAAGAGCTTTTCATAAAATCTGATCTACATGCAAAGAGCAACGGGCAGAAGAAGAAGATAAAGAAGAGGAGATCACACGTCATGCAAACACAAGTCTCTCGTTTCAGGTAGAAAAGTCTTGCAGAGCGTCGGTAAATCAGCAGCGTACTGAATACTACAGCAGGTTTTTCTAGCGCTTTAACGGCCATTTTTGTAGTTTCGCTCCTCAGCTTTGCTTCTCCCCCCAAGAGGAAGTCGGAGGATAAAGACGTGAATGTCCGAAAGCAGACGAGCTGCAAAAGCACAGATTCAGCTCACTACCGCAGAACATTTCTGCGTCTCTCAAGATCATTCACAGCCTCGCCTCGGAGCTTGTTTTTCACTAAATCTTACAGTAAAAACAAAGAGAATGGATTTTTTTTTGTACAGTTTTCCCAACCTGCGGTAGCCCTGCTTGTTGCTCAACGATCATCGGCTTTACAGTTCCTCATTTTCATAAAGCAAGAGATGTTTGAATTTCTACTCATTTTTTTCAAATGTGCAGAAAATGTAAAACCGTTGAGGAGTTCCTATTGGCTGAATTCAAGCTGCGACAACTGATCTTATAAGCTGAGAGTGTTGAATCTACAGATGTGTGTGTGTGTGTGTGTGTGTGTGTGTGTGTGTGTGTGTGTGTGAGAAGTAATATTACTTTCAACATCAACGGTAGGCGCTGTTTAAAAAAATGCAGACTCGTCCCTGACAGTATTCATGCATGTCGTAATAACAGGTTTCCAACTTGTACTTAATATTCAACATGTTATTACAACTCGGTGCTTAATTACACAAAAAGTGCCTAAAAAAAGCAAAACAAAAATGGACGCTCATGTTAGCCAAAGTCTGAAAACATGTCGTGCCCAATCTCCCTCTGTCCTCCTGACAAAATGACTGTAAAATGAAACTGTTTAAGTGTAAATGATGCAATACTCCAGTAAGATAAATGCATTCAATAATACAATTACATCTCTAAAATAAAAGACACAGATTTTTTTTTATATATATATATATATGTATATATACCTGTAATTCAACTGCATGTCATAAATTGTTGTTGGCACTTCATGCTGTGTTTGTGTTGTTCTGAAATCAAGTAACGTCACCGCTAAATACACTCATCCACTAAAGTTAACTCTCTTTAAGATAGACTTTGATTCTCCAAGAAAAAAAAACAATGACACCAAAATAAATATAAAAAACCCACATACCTTGAAAAAACCAGTAAAACATACAGAACACATACACACTCAAAGACACACACACACGCACGCACACACTCACACTCCAGCTTTCCTCCGCCAAACTGAAACCGCCGCTCTGCGTTAAAAAGCCGTCCGTCAGCTTTTTTTTGAAGTGCGGCGAGTCAGAGAGAGTTCCTGTTCGATAATACTTGGTGAGAGTTTGGCTTCAGAAGGCTCGGGGAGGGGGGAGGGGGGGAGGGAGGGGGGAGGGAGGGAGGGAGGGAGGGAGGGGAGGATTTTTCACAAAGAAAATACTTTCATTGAGCGTATTGTTGGACGACGTCTTCAAGAAGATCTTCAGTAAATGGAGGAAGAAAAAGAACAAAGTTGTCAGACGTCCACCACCATCTTTTTGTGAATGTCTAATCCACCAACGACCTGCGGGAGACAAAGGGGGGGGGGTCACTTTTCAGTTTGTTTACATTACTTTTAACACTTGAAACTTTTTCTGTAAATGACCAACAGGGAGTGTAAACAAAAAAACTTAAAGAGACCCTACTTCGCTTTTTGGGGGGAACCCTCTCCTGTCGTGTGTTATAAAGGTTTTAGTGCATGTAAATGGTCTTCAAAGGCTAAAATGTTCCCGCCTCCATGGGACTCCTTTGTTTTCTTTAGGAACATAGTGACATCACTCTGTAACACCTACTCTTCTATTGGCTAGCATTGGTAACACATGGTACGTGATAGGCTATCTCTAAGCCAGTGTTTCTCACACTCGCGGACCACCTAACTCCACAAATATCCCAAAACACATCGTTTTTCTAGAACAGATTATAAATCGCCTGGAAATGGTACAAACAAGTGGCAACATGTGTGACGAAGGTGTTGCCCTGGGCTTTATCATGCAATAGAAAGTGAAATGTAAGCTCGTTCCATTGCGGAGATATTCCCGCGAGAGTGCGGAGAACTTAAATGTATTTATTTATTTCAGATGTGAAATTTTACCAATATACTCACGGACCACTAGGGGGCGCTCACGGGCCACCAGTGGTCCGCGGACCACACTTTGAGAAGCACTGCTCTAAGCGAATGTCCCATCACATTTTGATGGCATACTTACTATACTATGGCTTTAATTCTACGTTATTATATATAAGTTTACGTGAGTACTTTATATATTAGGGCTGTAACGATACCAAAAACTCACGGTACGATAATAAAAATCGATGATCTCAATGGGACCACCTGGTTAAATAAAGGTTTAAAACAAAAAAAAGTGTTTAGTGTCAGTCTCACGACGGTATTGGGACGTTTATTTACCGCGATACCGCGATCTTCGGTATATCGTTACATCCCTAGAATATATAGTAGTATAGTATTGTCTATGTGCAGTACTGTTTCAAATCTGCCGGTAAATAGATTTTTCCCCTTTAAGGGTTTAAAATAAAAGTATAAAACAGACACTATTTGCCTAAAATATAACACAGCGTTTATATGACCTTTGAACGGCATGCTAGGATTTTTGTTTTAGCCCCTAGTTTGGGGTAACGGCACTTTTTACTGTTTAACTTCACTCTTATGAATCACTTTAAATAGGAGATAGCAGCTGCTTCCAGCAAAAACAGTATAAGAACACGTTTATTGTCAGACCAACACGTTTAGCTTGTGGCCTTTATGTTGTTCTCACAATTAAGATAATTAGATAAGATGAAAAGTTCTTCATTGATCACTATTGAGTAGAGCAGGGATGACGTATTTTTGTAGGCCGACCTGGAAGTAAGCTGCTCATGGGTTCCCTCGACAATAATGCAACAGGATTTCTCCATAGGATTTTGGAATATTGTAAAAAATAAGATCTGTGGAAAACGGACCTGTTCGATAAATGCACGTTTTGTTCAGCCGGATAATCTCCTCATGTCTTCCCTACTTTTATAATTTTCCAATCATAAATCTAATCACCAGAAGCAACGGGGTCACTGCTGATGGATTTAATGTCGTAGAACAAAACGTGATCCGTCTCTTAAACGTGGGTCAATCACAGACCTTACTTCCAGCTATTTTCAAAAAACTAGTTATAAAAACCCCGTTGACTCGGAGACGAGGAAAGCCGAAGTGGTAAAATGCTAACTCACTTCCTGGTTTTAGGACTACTCTATTTGGGAAATGTTTGCGTTGCAATTAAAGATTCCTCTTAAACCTTCAAAGAAGCTGAGGTTGTAACAGAAATGTAAACGGCGTGGTTTAGCTGTGTTGTTCAGTCTGTCGCTCTCTGGTTCTCACACAGGAGGTGAAGAGGAAGGTTAACTCACCGCACAGAACTCCTCGAAAGATATCCGGCCATCGCCGTCTTTGTCTGCGTTGATGATGGTTTTGTCGACGATCTGCTGCAGCTGGGTGTCCTTCAGGTTGTTTCCCACCATCATCTTGAGGACCTGGAAGAGCTCGCCGTTGGATATGTAGCCGTCTTTGTCCATGTCGTAGATCCTGAAGGCAACTGAGGGGGAACGATGTCAGTGTTTACTTTATCAGTTTATCTAAAAGTATACATCCCAAATAAATGTAATCCCACTTTTGCTGCAGTCTAGATGTTGACATGCTATCATCTAAATCAACGGTTCCCAACCTGTTTCAACTCGGGGCCCACACTCAACCATAAACAATATGGAGCCTAAATAAAGTTCTGATTGGTCAATTCAGAACATGTGACACGTAGTAGAACAGACCGCTGTCAAGGACTGTAATGACCGTTGCTAAGGAGGATCGATAGAAAGAGAAAGGAAAGGAGGTTCAAATAAATCTTAATAACGAAATGTTTCCACACAAATCGTAATGTTTTGCAAATTATTTGGCGGCCCACAACTTGGGAAACGCTGATCTAAATTGTTCATCTTTAATAAAGATGCAGCTCGACACTTATGACGTCACTGAAGAAAACATAATGAGATCAGTCTGACAACAACGTATTGCCACAAGACATTTTAAAAAGCTTTAAACATTTGGGAAACGGCTCCGACTGGAGGTTTGTTTCTGTCGTTTTATTTGTACATCTGGTTGAACCATTGTACAGCGTTTTGTTTTAAAAGGCCACGAGACAAACCTATCATTCAAAATAACATCGACATATAAAGGACTTCAGTCTGTACCCAATCAAGCCTTTGTGGGAAAAGATTACAAACCTTTGAAGTGTATATAACTGAGTTTAGTAATGATAACAAGGCTACAGAGATGTGAGGAAAACTGAAGGACACTTACAACGCAACTTCTGCTCCTTGTCGCCTTTGACGCTGAACTGGGAGACTCCTTCGATGAACTCTGGGGAAGGATAGAAACATCATCGTCTGTTCAAACTGCTGTTAGACAATAAACCTCCTGCTGTATAATAAATATCATTTATACACCCAAAATAAACAACAATCACCATGCACTGATGGGGAAACATTGCATTGTTGTTATTGGAATAAATACAAGACAACCCACTGAACAACAACTGAATTAAATAGTAAATAATAGAAGAAATGTAGAAATCTAAGTACAGGTAGTGATTCAGAAAGTAATGGCTTCGATGCAATTCAGATATAACTAGTACAATTACCGAAGTACACATTTAAAGTACTTTGAATTCACCCCAGGGAGCAGAAAGGTGCAGCTGACTGCAGTATTTACATTGCTCTGTGGCCAGGGCCGGTCATTCAGTCTGTCCTTATGTGCCACAAAATATAATACATGGATATATAGGCGTTTAGTTATGAATATGGTATATATTTGTTTCAAGCGGGAATACATTCTTTGTAGCATAAGTCATGACATCAGAGGACTTAATGTATGATGGCTGTGATACTTTCCGATATCAAAGTTTAAACTATTGTAAAATTGTAGATATCAGTCCCGGAAAATGCAGCTGCGATCAGTGACAGGTTTCTGGATACATGGACAGTACCTCATGCATGAAAGGGAATTTAGAAGCACTTTCCAAAGTGACGTAATCTGTAGCTCTTATGGGGGAAAGCTTCTCAAACTTTTAAAACATTACTTGATTACTCCGTTGTGATAGTGCTGATATCAGATAGATATTGTGAAACATTACAATGACATAATCAAGGATAGAGGGCATTTCTTGCAAAAGGTTTTTCACCAAGTTTTACAAAATATGCACCCGCCTCTAACTGATTCCTAAGTGAATGGTAAAGCACTTAATAATGCTCTTAAATTGTCAAATGTCAGACTTCTCGTGCCAGATGTTGTGCATCTGCCAGCCCATTGCATTGCATTTCAATCAGAGGACAGTCAGGAGCAGACCGACTGTATCTTTAACAACGAGTCATTTTGAGGACACTTAGAAAGGATACTGTTATCAAAGTGACATTTAAAAAACAAAGGGGATATCAGAGGGAGTAGGGAAACAGTTTCATGATTAATTTCACCTTTAAAGTCGACTTCTCCGTTTCCATCGGTGTCGAATATGTCGATGACTCGCTGCACGAGGGGGTTCTGCTGGAGCTCTGGTAAGGACATGAACTCCTCCACACTCAGGGAGCCGGAGTTATCTAGGTCGAGTTTCTTAAATCTCTTTCCTAGCCTCTTAATCTCATCGGCATCAACTGAAATGAGAACAAAGACAAAGAGAGAGAGAGTTATTAACAGCGGCTAAAACAGACAAAGCCTTCGGACAACAGGAGGAGATTTGGACACATACTGTATTATCAAGTTTTGGCGAAACTTCAAACCTGTGAACTTAAGCACCAGCAGGAGTTAGAACACCTGTTAGCCACCTGCACTTCATCCTCTTTCTGTAAAGGCATGTCTCCCTAACGTACCCTGGTTCCTTGTTCCTACTGGCCATGACTGTTCAGAGCTACTGGTCTCAGTCAAGTTGGACCTCATGCTACTGGACCTCCCAGTGCCACGCCCTAAGCCCTGACACCGGGTCATGTGACGCCTCGTTCATCTCTAATCACTCTGCTGATAACCAAAGAGCGGGGGACGCATTGTGTTGGTAACCTGGTAGCTCACGGAGATATCCTGTCCTTTAATATAATCAAACATTTGAAGAAGTTTGGTCCAAGGCGATATAAAACATCACAAAGCTCATTGCTAAAAGCTATCAGCAAACAAGTGGCGTTCAGAACAATTATTAAAAGACAATCAAATGCCTTTCAATAAAACCTGGTCTCCTTTCCTGCAGTGTTTAGGAGCCGTTTCCTCTTTGCAGCTGATGGCCAGACCCACAACAACAAAGCTACTTGATGTGATGAACTAGTCCGTTATCCTTTGCTTTTGTCTTGTTTTAGTATTGCTAGATATAAATATGTTTTAATTATTTACCATTTTACTGTTAGTACTTTTCAAATTCCTTTGGTTTACCCTATGAAATATTATAATAACAAATATATAAAATATAAAAATGACTACATTCAAACAATACTACACGATAACAAATGTGCAATAAAAAGTCTTAAAATCAAAGACATAAAACATTTGTAATTGAAGTTATAATCGCAAATTAAAACTCGGAGCAGTGCATTTCCACATTACTTCCTCCACAGCAGTGCTTCGTCTTGCAGGAAACAAGACTGACAGCCTTCCTCTTCGACACTACGATGTGTCATCACACAGAACGACCACGAGATGGATCACAACATGAGTAAACACACCTTCATGTGAGGATAATCACTTCTACAAGGACATGAAATATAAGCAACCTCAGAAGCAATCCCAACAAAGAGACCCCAGCTAATCTTTGACAGTTTCTCAACTAATATCAAGAGTTTTTTTTTAAAGAAAATCCTATAAATAAAGTTCCTGCACTTTTAGAGACCGTTTCAACATAAAGAAGAAACACATGTTCACATGTCTCACTCTCCCCACTGTGAGCACCACCTTTGCTCCATTTGAACCTGAAGAGTCTGGTATTTCTCAACGCCCATGCAGATCAGAGGGAGGGAACCACCAGCTGCAGTGAGAGGAGGAGCTACAGAGGAAAGAGGAGGAGCTACAGTGGAAAGAGGAGGAGCTACATAGGAAAGAGGAGGAGCTACAGTGGAAAGAGGAGAGCTTACACGTCACACTCAGGAAACGAAAGTGAAGTTAGTCAGAGAGGCAGCCACACTGCAGTCGAGACGAGTCTGAGTTCATCAGATCTTTCTCAACAACACAGCAGAGTCTCAGTCAGACACTGGTGAGTACATCTGATTATATTTACACTGTCAACTAAATATGATAGAAGTATGGTGTTGTTTGTCCTCAGGCCTACGGTTCAGCCCTCTGGATTTAACTAACCTGTAACTGAATATCTGCGGTTAGGAGTTTATGCTCATTCCTGGTTTCCTGCCATTATCACTGTTTACTGATTACTTCCTACCTGCTTGCGCTTTGTTGTAGAGGTGTGTCATATTAAAAGCTCACCACCAAAGAACCAGTTTGAGGTTTAAAATGTGAGGCAGGTGTGTCACAAAGTACTGAGAGCCTTGTTATCAGTGTTGTTCTTTAATATCAGTTGGTCTACACTAGGGCTAAGGTAGTTATCCATATTATATCATCATCTGGATGTTAGACTAGATATAGTGTCAGATTTGTCAGAAGTAGTAAAATTGCATAACTGTCACTTCCTGCTTTTAAAGGCGCATTACAGTAAAGTGATTTAACTTCCTTAAACTACCAGACTGTTCAACCATTTGCTTTTTTTGATTATCTATCAAAAATGTTATTGTGTCAAAATGTTGTGATGTTTTATATTCTCCATGTCGCCCAGCCGTAGTCTAAAACGGGATAAAGTCACATTCATGGCCGTTTAGCCAAGGTAGATATCCTGAACCTATTAAGTCTTGAACGGTAACGGTTGCTCAAGCTTGGGTTAGTGCAAGTCAAAACAAAACATATAACATTCAAAATTGACTGGCCAATATCAATCCCATTTCTTTCTTTTTCTGTAACTGTATTTTAAGAAACTGTTCTTCCTTCCACACTACAGGTGGAGATATGGCTGCAGCTAGTTGTACACCATCTGAAGATCAGTTCCTCTGCTCCATCTGTCTGGATGTGTTCACTGATCCAGTCACAATACCATGTGGGCACAACTTCTGCAAAACCTGCATCACTGAACACTGGGATACAAGTGACAGGTGCCAGTGTCCCATGTGTAAAGAGACTTTTAATACAAGACCAGATTTGAGGGTCAACACTTTCATCTCTGAGATGGTGGCTCAGTTCAGACGGTCGGCTCAACAGAAAGCCAGCAGCAGCAGCAGCAGCAGCAGCTCAGAGCAACAAGTCTTCAAACCAGGGGAAGTTCGCTGTGACGTCTGCACTGAAACCAAACTGAAGGCCCTGAAGTCCTGCCTGGTGTGTCTGACCTCCTACTGTGAGACTCACCTGGAGCCTCATCTGAAAATGTCAGGTCTGAAAAGACATCAGCTGATCGACCCTGTGGAGAACCTGGAAGACAGGATGTGTCCGAAGCACGATAAACCTCTGGAGCTGTTCTGTAAGACCGACCAGACATGTGTCTGCATGCTCTGCCATGTTTCAGACCACAAGATGCATGATGTGGTTCCTCTGAAAGAAGGATATGAAGGGGAGAAGGCTGAGCTTGAGACAGACATTCAGCAGATGATCCAGAAGAGACAACTGAAGATTGAGGAGATCAAACACTCAGTGGACCTCAGTAAGGAAGAAGCAGACAGAGAGGTAGCAGAAGGAGTTCAGATCTTCTCTGCTCTGAAGGAGTCTGTTGAGAGAGGCCAGGCCAATCTCATCAACACGATCAAAGAGAAGCAGAAAACTACTGAAAACCAGGCGGAAGATTTCATCAGGGAGCTGGAACAGGAAATCTCTGAGCTGAAGAAGAGAAGCTCTGAGGTGGAGCAGGTCACACACTCTGAAGACCACCTCCATCTTCTCCAAAGATTAATGTCCCTTAAAGTGGCTCCACCCACCAAGGACTGGACAGAGGTCAGCATCCATTCATCACATGAGGGAACTGTGGTGAGAGCTGTGGTTCAGCTGAAGGAGACTTTCAGTGAAGAGATGAAGAAGCTGCTCGTGAAGCTGAGCTGAAGAGGGTCCAGAAGTATGCAGTGGATGTGACTCTTGATCCTGATACAGCATATCGCAGTCTCATCCTCTCTCGTGATGGAAAACAAGTGAGTGATGGTGATGTGAAGAAGAATCTCCCAGAAAACCCAGAGAGGTTTTCTGATGGTGTTTGTGTTTCAGGAAAGCAGAGTTTCTCTTCAGGCAGATCTTACTTTGAGGTTCAAGTTAAAGGAAAGACTCAGTGGACTTTAGGAGTGGCCAGAGAGTCGATCAAGAGGAAGGGAGTATTCTCACTGAGCCCTCAGGGGGGTAACTGGACTATATGGTTGAGAAATGGAAATGAGTACAAAGCTCTTGCTGGTCCTTCAGTCCTTCTCTCTCTGAAGTCTCGGCCTCAGAAGGTGGGGGTGTTTGTGGATTATGAGGAGGGTCTGGTCTCCTTTTATGACGTAGATGCTGCAGCTCTAATCTACTCCTTTACTGGCTGCTCCTTCAATGGAAAACTCTTCCCATTCTTTGGTCCTGGTCCTAATGATGGTGGTAAAAACTCTGCACCTCTGATCATCTCTCCTGTCAGAGTAAACTAATCACTTATCCTATATTGATTTATTTCCATTCAAGGTAATAAACAAACATATTTAGTGTCAAAACTGTTTAGCTTCCATCTTGTTTTCTACAGAATCAGTTTACTCTGGCACATTTTTTTGTACATGTCATTGAGATATTTTATGACATGCATCCTATTACTCAACACTGTAAATATCTTCCAGAAGAAATCACTGTTTTCTAATAACGTCAAATATGTCAAGCTGCTGTTTGCAGCTCTCCTTGGAAACAACCCAACATCCAAGTTTTTGATAATTGTTCTATTTGGTGTCCGGCCAAAACAAATGCTTAATGTTGCAAGAAATAGGGCTCATATTAAGAGCAAGGCATTTTATAAGCTTGTATTGTGTACAGAATAGAGTATTCTTCATCGATGTATCAACATTGAAAGTTAACGGACAAAGGACATCAACAGAAAAGATGCCAACAGAATGTTCTATTTTGTATTAGAAGTTGTTCAGTCAATCAATGGTAACATCAATCAGTCAATCAATGGTAACATCAATCAGTCAATCAATGGTAACATCATCAATCATGGTAACATCAATCAGTCAATCAATGGTAACATCAATCAGTCAATCAATGGTAACATCAATCAGTCAATCAATGGTAACATCAATCAGTCAATCAATGGTAACATCAATCAGTCAATCAATGGTAACATCAATCAGTCAATCAATGGTAACATCAATCAGTCAATCAATGGTAACATCTGTCAAAGAAATCTGTAAATCTGTGATTGTAAAATTTAAAAAACGTGTTGTTAATAGCTATGATGATAAAAGATAAACAAGTTATTGCTATGTGATTTATGTCAATATTAAACAAATAAAAAAATCCTTGATTTGATTATGAATCTGACCTTTCAGCGTTTGTATTTGTTCAAATGAGTTTCACCTTTTAACTCAAAATGCTCAGAATGTTTTCCATTAAAGTTGTTGTTTTTGATGATTAAAGCAGAAAATACATAAATATCAAGACAAATATGTGTTCATTTATATCAAGTTTCATTGGTTAAAGGGCAAAGACAACACAATCAAATGTGAAGTGTAAATCAAAGTGAGCAGGGTAGCGTTATGTTATTATCTGAAAACAAGCAAACATTTAAATAGTTAATTTAAAGATATTGTAAAAATAATGCTGGTGTTATTTAATCCATTATTAATCTATTAGCTGGTTGTACTTCAGTAACACCGGAGTCCATGTACATCACTTCCTGCTGTTAAGGCGCAGAGCGTCCACTGGATGGCGCACAACACAAAGGAGAGATGAGCATGGAGTCACTGCACTGCA
The DNA here is from genome assembly GCA_036324585.1 of Champsocephalus esox. Taxonomy (NCBI): domain Eukaryota; kingdom Metazoa; phylum Chordata; class Actinopteri; order Perciformes; family Channichthyidae; genus Champsocephalus; species Champsocephalus esox. The sequence continues at coordinate 10,014,260 of CM070480.1, read as the reverse complement.
AACCAGACCCTGATATATGAGGAGACCGTCTGTTACTCATGTACAGGATGACCTCTCAGTTGACCAAGGACACAAGTGGTTTAAATGGTGGTCTATTTAATAGTCCAACAATGTCCATACTTAATTTTTTGAATTTGTCCTTACTTGTTGAACAGTATAAAAACAGTTGCTGGATAAATGTCAACATGTTTCTGATAGAGATAAAAACCGAGTGGATCTTTTACGTGATACAACAACAGTTTATATTTTGGATTAATCCTAAAAATGCATTTAATTATATTTTGTAATCGTTTGCTTTCCAGGCACATCACAACACCAGACATCTAGTAAATCTAATAAAGGTCCATCTCATCTCATCTTAGTAGTCAATTCAAATGGCAGTAAAATACCACAATTCCCATCAGGTGATACGATACCACGGAAAATATAACTTCAAAAAGATAGAGCTGTTGTTCGGAAGTTCAGGTCATTATTCCCTTTGTAATATCCTCCTTTAGCTCCAATACTCGTTGTGAATGGAGAGAACTTTGATGTATACTAGTGTAACTCAATGCGAGCCCTCCTCTGGTACCTGCAGTACTTTATAAAAACAAGTACCACTATTTGGGGATTTTGGCCTCAACTTGGTACAGAAGAATCAGTTCTCATGACATCCCGACTTATATCTATGTGCCCTTTTTACAATTGTCCAGTTATTTGTTTGGTCTGCTAATATCACACTCTACACAGCTCTGTGCTACCCCTCAAAACGTTCACTCAATAAATGAATTTGTCACGTACCACACACACCTCATGCTAAGCCAGGCGAATACTTGTTAGTCACCAAAAGCAAGTCCTAACAAGAAGAGTACAATACTCTAAAGACCGGCAGGAAGGGGTAGAGAACTCCAGGAAAGAGGAACGCGACAACGTCACAATCCAGAAATGAAAGTTAAGTTTTTCAGAGAGGCAGCCACACCGAAGTCGAGGCAAGTCTCTGTTTCTCTCACAGAAAATACAAACTGAATTCATCAGATCCTTCTCAACAACACCGCAGAGTCTCCAACTCACTGGTGAGTACAGCTGATTATATTTACCCTGTCAACAAGCGAGATTAACACAAAACTTAAGCTCTACTCAGGTGAAGGCTCAGAAAGCGTTAACAAGATAACTACGGCTATCTCTCCTCAGGGTAACCATACAGTAGCCCACTTTAACAGCTTCTGCTAGCTTCTTTCACAATCTCTCCGTGTCCGTTTTCTGGACTTTTAATCTTCAACTGAATCTTTGTGGTTGGGAGTTTAGCTTCACTCCTGCTTTCCTGCCTACGTAATACCTCCTAGATTTTGTCCAGCGGTTTCACATACAAGTTGTCCCCAGGAGAACCGGCGGGAAGCTCTTTATACGAAGCAGGAAAAGGGAAATAAATGTTGTCATGAAGCACAGCTTTGTTATCCGTGCCATTCTTAAATATAAAATGGTTTGCGCAACAGGGTGTGGACATAATGTGTTTGTTTCGCCAGAGTAGCATCAGTTAAGATAAGATGACTAAAGCCCCGGGGCCACACGAGGACGATAACGGTTGTATCCGCTACAGTTCACTATCATATAGACGGTTCGGCCAAACGAGGCCGACATGGAAACGCAGAAAACGATAACGGGTCCCAAGGTGGGGAGATCTGCAAACGAAACGCTCTGGGGGGGCAAACGGCTCCGTGTTTACGCCTATACGATCATTTCCTGATAACGAAGCAATAGCCCCGCCTCTCCTGCTCAGAGATCAGCTGCTGGGCTGTCAGAAGAGGGGGAGGAAAAGAGAGGCTCCGTTTTTATATTCGTATATTATTATATAGAGTTGTTATTCATTTGTTTGAAAGCTCAATAAATAACAAAGAAGACCTCTGACCGGCACTTTTCTAATTTTGTCCGGAAGATTTAAACTTTAACGGACATGTTGACCGGCGGTCCCCTCGTCCCTTGGAAGAAGTGGAGACGGAGAGGTGGGTGTTTTTTCGTCTGCTGGTGGACTAACCGGAGAGATTTACAGCAGGAGCAAACGCTTGCCTCGGGGAGGGAGAAAAAGAGCCAGAGCGTCAACAGTGGAGAATAAACAGAAGGGCAACCATGGCAACCATGCGTGGGAAGTAGGGGTGTAACGGTTCACAGAAGTCACGGTTCGGTTCGTATCTCGGTTTGGGGGTCACGGTTCGGTACAACAAGAAAAAGCAAAAAAAAAGTCCCACATGCATAATTCCAGGTTTGTTGTTATTTATTTTTGAACAGTAGTGCAAGTTTCAGTTTAAAAATAAGGAACTCTGACATTTTGAATAATTAACTGTATTAAACGGTTAAAAACAAACCACAAACAGTACCACACACACTCAGATGGCCATAGTATCTATAATGGCTGATGTCAAACAAAAAGGTTTCATCAAGCTGTAAAACTAAAAAGAATGTCTTGAAAATATTACATCGTAAATAATAAGAAAGTGTTTCCAGAGCGCGAAGTCGTTGAAAAACATATGCCAAAAGCTTCCGTTATTTATGTTGGTCTCTCGGCTCTCGTGTCTCTTGGCTTCTTAAAAGCAGCCGGGATAAACTGTTGACCTGCTGTTGTCTTGTGCCGGGCTCCGGTGATTGGCACATCTGGGTGATGCCTTCTGATATGATTTAGCATGTTCGGCTGGTGTTCCCGTTAGCATACCGCACCGCTGTAGAACAACGCCGACACACCGTCCTCGTCTGATCCACCACTCGCACACCTCATCGTTATTGTAGTCCACAGGGAACCCGAAATGTTCCCACACAGCTGATCTAAAAGAAGCAGGTGGGTTCTAGCTCCTGTGTGTTATCTGAAATCGCCATACTAACTTTTCTTCTTCTTGTATTTTGTTCGTTTTGTGGTCGTTTCTTCTTGTTCTTCATTTGTTGTTTAAGGGCGGCTGGCAAACAGCTTTTAGGCGCAATACCGCCCCCTGGATTATATATAATGTAATGGATACTGCCCTGAATTACTTTTTTCCCACTCGTAAAAAAAAAGGCGTATTTGTCGTGTGACTGCATGTGCCGAACCGTGACGTCCGAACCGTGACGTCCGAACCGTGACGGTACGGGACGAATACGGATACCGTTACACCCCCAGTGGGAAGTCTTCTTCACTGCTTTTGTGGCTGGACTACAGCGCCACTTACAGGCCTGGCATATGTACTACAGCGTCTCCAGCGCTTTGGAACGGTCTCGTGTGAACGGACACGTTTCTGGTGCCTGTTGTGTGTGGACAGAATACTTTTTTGATAACGATTGCGGCCCGTTTGCGTTATCGGCCTTGTGTGGCTCCAGCCTTAAAATGTTGCAGTTGCTTACAGCCTGGTATTGAGCAAGTACAACAAATAATAATTGTGTGATTCAATATAACTCTGCCTAAGTTTATTTTTTCAAAAGAACATTAGTCATGCTTGTTTCTTTTTAAACAAATGATAAAAACATGTTGTTTTTCTCTATTCTTTCACACTACAGGTGTCAATATGGCTGCTGCAAACTATCTGCAAGTTGAAGATCAGTTCCTCTGCTCCATCTGTTTGGATTTGTTCACTGATCCAGTCACTATACCATGTGGACACAACTTCTGCAAAGACTGCATCACTGAACACTGGGATATAAGTGACAGGTGCCAGTGTCCCATGTGTAAAAAAGAGTTCAACACAAGACCTGAGCTGCACGTTAACACTTTCATCTCTGAGATGGTGGCTCAGTTCAGACGGTCGGCTCAACAGAAAGCCAGCAGCAGCAGCTCAGAGCAACACGTCTTCAAACCAGGAGAAGTTCCCTGTGACGTCTGCACTGAAACCAAACTGAAGGCCCTGAAGTCCTGCCTGGTGTGTCTGACCTCCTACTGTGAGACTCACCTGGAGCCTCATCTGACAGCTTCAAGCCTGAAAAGACATCAGCTGATCGACCCTGTGGAGAACCTGGAAGACAGGATGTGTCCGAAGCACGATAAACCTCTGGAGCTGTTCTGTAAGACCGACCAGACATGTGTCTGCATGCTCTGCCATGTTTCAGACCACAAGATGCATGATGTGGTTCCTCTGAAAGAAGAATATGAAGGGCGGAAGGCCGCGCTTGATGTTCAAATTCAGCAGATGATCCAAAAGAGACGACAGAAAATTCAGGAGATCAAACACTCAGTGGACCTCAGTGAAAAAGAAGCAGACAGAGAGGTAGCAGAAGGTGTTCTGGTCTTCGCTGCTCTGATGGAGTCTGCTGAGAGAGGACTGAACCAACTCATGGATACGGTCAAAGAGAAGCAGAAAACAACTGAAAAACAGGCTGAAGGTTTTATCAAAGACCTTGAACAGGAAATCTCTGAGCTGAAGAAGAGAATCTCTCTGATGGAGCGTCTCTCACACTCTGAAGACCACCTTGATCTTCTCCAAAGCTTTCCATCCTTGAAAGTTGCTCCACAAACCAAGGACTGGACAAATGTCAGCATCCGTCCATCACATGAGGGGAACTGTGGTGAGAGCTGTGGTTCAGCTGGAGGAGACTTTCAGTAAAGAGATGAAGAAGCTGCTTGAAGCTGAACTGAAGAGGGTCCAGAGCTACGCAGTGGAGGTGACTCTTGATCCCAAAACAGCACATCCTCAACTCATCCTGTCTCGTGATGGAAAACAAGTGAGTCATGGGGATGTAACGAAGAATCTCCCAAACAACAAAGAGAGATTTTCTTACTGTAATTGTGTTTTAGGAAAGCAGAGTTTCTCTTCAGGCAGATTTTACTTTGAGGTTCAAGTTAAAGGAAAGACAGAGTGGGATGTAGGAGTGGCCAGAGAGTCGATCAACAGGAAGGGAGATATCACCCTGAGCCCAGTAGATGGTTTCTGGATTATATGGTTGACAAATGGAAATGAGTACGAAGCTCTCGATGCTCCTTCAGTCCTTCTCTCTCTGAAGTCTCGGCCTCAGAAGGTGGGGGTGTTTGTGGATTATGAGGAGGGTCTGGTCTCCTTTTATGACGTAGACGCTGCAGCTCTGATCTACTCCTTTACTGGCTGCTCCTTCAACGGGAACATCTACCCATACTTCAGCCCCGACTGTAATTACGGCGGTACAAACTCAGCACCTCTTGTCATCTCTACGCCGGTCAAGGTGAGAATCCGTATTACACGTTATCCATTGCACAGACTATCGTGATGTAATGACGAGAACATCTACTTAATTCCTTGGAAAAACTTTTTTTTTCTTTATAGGTTCTCAGATTGCCGAAGATCAAGGGAATCCGGGAACAAAGGAAAATGTAAGCTGCATGACAACCGCATCACCCTACCGCCCAGAGATAAAAATGTACCACAGTGGAAATTGAGTGGAAAAAGAAACGCTGCAAAATATCTTGATGTATAGCCATAGACAATTGCTGAATGTTTCATAAAGCTTCATTTAAGATTAAGGCCTATTTTTTGCCTATAATGTCTGCAGAGTCCAGTAAGTGTCATTATTATGCATTCAAATGTATCGACAGAGTTGTTTAATAGAACAGATACTGACAATATCTCTTATTTAGTTAATTACTGTGGCCAATTTTTGGGGGGGATTTGTGAATATTGTCAAGGTGGTTGATGAGACAAAGAAATCCGTTTTGTTTGTTGTAGTATTTTGATTCCGTTATAGTTTAATGTTGTGATCTTTAATATTTCAGTCCACGTTGATTTGGCGAAACCGTTGGTTACTTGTGAACAAAGCAAGAGTGGTTTAATACAAGTGTAAAGCTGCTTGAGCAACTGCTTAGTCAGAACTACAACAGAAGAGCAGCTGCAGCAAAAATAGACCAGGAGCATAGCAAGAGAGCAAGAAAAGAGTCTCCGCTCATGTACACTGGCTAGGATGGCAGCATATTGTTTTAAGGAGCCTTGAAGAAAAAATAAATTGGTGAAAGAGGGTGATAAAAGTTGTGTTTCAGTGAGATTCGTTTCAGTGTTTCTAAAACCTTTTCATATCGAGGACCACTTAACCAATAAAAAAACACTTGCGGACCACTAACAATAAAAAAACACTTGCGGACCACCTAACTCCACAAATATAAAAAAACACATCGTTTTTTTAGAACAGATTAAAAATCGCCTGAAAATGGTACAAACAAGTGGCAACATGTGTGATGAAGGTGTTGCGCTGGGCTATTGCATGCAATCGAAAGTGAAACTTAACCTTGCTCCATTGCCGAGATAGTCCCGCGAGGGTGCGGAAAACTTAAATATATTTATTTATTTCAAATATGAAATGTTACCAATATACTCACGGACCACTAGGGGGCGCTCACGGACCACAGTGGTCCGCGGACCACACGTTGAGAAGCACTGGTTTAGACACATTGTGTGTATGTTCAAGGTCTGTAGGTTGGGTAGAAATAATTTCCTTTTACAAATGTAATTCATTTACATGTTCTTCGTTTACTGGCCTGTGCCACCCTCATCCTCGTGTACTCTTTTTGAACCAAAATGTGTTTTTTGTACAAGAACAGCCACTAAAATAATCGATAGACTCCTTTCCCATTGCTAAGTATGTGTTTATGTTTTTATGTGGTTCAACGTAACAAACACAACTTGGAAGCAGGGTTCGTTGAAAGTGAAAATGTTCCGATGATTATTTCTTTGTTTATATGTGTTACTTATTCAGACCGTCTTTTAAATTCCTTAAACCAATATGGTGATTGTTCAAACAGTGGAAAGACATCGAAGACTTTAGTGGGGTTTTTTCTCTGTTGCTTTTTAAAAAATGAATGTTTTTTACGATGATCAGTGAGGAGAGCATATTTGTTTTGTATTTTATGTTTCATAATTATAATCATGGTTTAAATCCCTGTTATAAACAAAAGTATAAATAGCCAGATGTTAATGTATTAGTGGGTATACAGTGTAAAAGGTGCCGTTAGTGGGTATTTTGTACAATGTAAAAGGGGTGTTAGTGGGTATTTTGTACAATGTAAAAGGGGTGTTAGTGGGTATTTTGTACAGTGAGAAATGGGCTTTTCAACTCAAGTCTCTAAGCCAATAAAAAAAAGACCAGCATTCTTTCAATAAACCAAAGAAGAAACCTATTATTTTTCACTGCTAGTTATTTTTCTGTGATGCAGTGCCACGGTTGGAGCTAAGATGGTAAATATACCACAGCCTGATGTTAACAAGGAAAGCAGCTGCACTGAACTGCTGGTCCTGAAAGAAAAGAAGGGTGGGGAGTCTAGGCGTGACAGCGTCGGGGACCCCCATAAATATCCCTGAGCAGGCAAAGTCTGTCAGAGGATCGGGGAATTACAGCAGCGTCAGCAAACCTGAACCCTGCCGCTCACATCTCTTCGTTTCAGGCCGTCAACCCAGACACCTCGCAGAATACACGGTTTGGTGAGGCTGAGACACCCGAGAGCTGCTGGTGTGACTTCTGCATCAAGGCAAAGTCAACTGCAGTAAGAAGAGACACCGGAGTGAACCGTTCCTGCGGTCACACGACAGGGTCGGGTACTGCTTAGAAAACCCAAGATTTGGTATCAACTTTTCAGGCCACAATGTTTCCTGGGAATCCACATGAGAGGCAGGTTTCTGAGTTTGGAGGGAAAAGACTGAGCACAGGTCATAAATCTTAACCCCCCCTCCTCCCTCTTTAGGGTCTCCCCCAGTCTTCCACACCTCTTTTAACAGCTCGTTAGGACGCAGTCCCCCCAAACCTCCTGCCCACTCAGCAAAAGTATCCGATACCAGGGACGCTTGACGTAATTTTGAGACCCAAGTTCAGCTTACACAACTATTTTCCCGAGTGTAAGCTTTAAAAAGTAGGTCCAAACATTATTTTCTAATTAAGTGTCAAGCTTTGCTCTGGAGTTGAGGGGTCAGAGCAAAGCGACCAACTAATTAAAACTGGGATATTGTCGTGACTAAAAATAAGCAAGGTTCTCCCAGCAGCCCTGACACTGACCTTTACAGAGGGATGAGGCATTTTTAGCCTCACAGTGTTGGGAGTCTGGGTCAGACTGCCAGCAGAGTTCTGCAGAGGAAGGTGCAGCATGTGGGGATGTTCACATCCATCACCCACCACCATCGAAACGCGATATCAGTGTGTCTGTTTCCACTGAGAAATCCCCACCGAAAAGTGCAGACCAGGGTAAATGTTTTGACCTTTTAATTTCTGTTTGAATTGCGTCTGTGGCATCAAGTATCAATACTTTGTTTTCTACAGCGGTTTGACAATATTACACACCGATGCATCTGAGTTTGACAAGGTTGTGCTTTCTTTTTTGATTAATAAAAAAAAAGTTTGCGGAGAAATGTGTTTTTTTAAGTATGCTTCTGGTAGTGCATCAATAAAAAAATACACAAATAATGTTTGCAAATTCTTATGAAAAGGTAAATCGGTTCAAAAGGCATTGAAGTGTATTTTTGCATTGTAAGTACAAAAAAACCTCACTGTAATTTAGAAAACGCTTTCAGTACAAAAGTAAGATTGGCCCCCAACACAACACAGGAATTAAAACAGTTAAGGAAAGTAATCAGTTAGTCAGTGACTGATTGATACTCACAGTGCGAGCACATGTCCAGGGCATAACTGGCTTCATTTCCCTGCAAGAGAGAAAAGATTGACAATGAAATTAATGTTCACATATAAACAGGAAAATCTTTGCATCTCAAAAAGGGGTTCAATACTTTATATACACGAGAACAAAGCAGGACTCGGGTCTGCTTTGTTGCATCAGGAGAGGTGCCAAAAAGCCTCTCAGTACATAACATGAAACACCATATGTATAACAGTTCTCCATACGCCTGAAGAAATCACCACTTGTCATACCAAATCAGCCAAAGCAGCTTAAATGTCAAAGAAAAAGATGAATTGAGCTATTCTGTGTCCTGTTCTAGAGTAATTGTTGGCGTTCTACATTATGCATGAGCGACAGAATGATCTGGACTCTAAAACTAGGCCGTGCTGCTTTCATTTGCCTCCTCTCTCATCTCTCGAGGACTTTAAATCAGGCTGCTCGACCGAGGCCTCCTAGAGTGTGAACGAGAGCCACAGTGAGTCTAATCCACATTTATAGAACAGGTCCTGTGTGAGGTGAACGCTGCTTTACATTTGGGCCTTAGCACATTGATTGATTAGGATAATACGGATCTTATCAACCATATTTAAAACATTTTAAAAATCATACTGTGACAATGGAAATATTTGATGTTAACGTAATGACATCCCACCATTTTGCAAAGCAACATCAATCATGGCTTAATGCTACTGGCTCTATTTCAGAAATATTTTTGGACCGTTCATTTCTAGTGTCTTAATTTCTCTTTCTCTTAATTGCCTTGTTTTTTATGCTGCTGCAACGCAAACATTTCCCAAATTGGAACCAATAAAGTACTTATCTATCTACCTATCCATCCATCCATCCATCTATTTATTTATCCATCCATCCATCCATCTAATAAATGCAATCTTAATAAAGGTATTCTGATTCTGAGTCTGTAAAATTCCACTAAAAGGCCATTTAGTTTTCCTAAATCAGTTTCAATCCAGAATGATCCCGTTTGTGCTTTTGATTGAGGACTTGATTTGGTTTCTTTAGATTGCTGTGCCAGCCCCCTCCCCCTCTTTGGGGATCTCCACATGCAGAGGTCGGCTCCAGCTTGTTTTCTGACACCGAGCCCAACACACACTTGGCTCTGATGGCAGGCGTCACATCGGCCGAGTACACTACACGGGGTTTCCTTTTCATCTTGTACTTGTGAGGTCCTGTTGCACGTTAGTATAGAGTAGAGTGTAATCAGTTTCACAGATTTCAAATTTGACTCAGTGCCACCAAGCATCGACAGTGTGTGCGAGAGCGACATCACAGTTAGTGATTTATTTTATTTTGATGTTTTTTTTTAATAATCACTATTTTAACAGGGATACAAATCTATAATTTGGACACCAAATAGGATAGATAGAATAGAAGAAAATAGCAACACTTTATTTAGTTGATGTCGCCACAGTGTTGCACGAAAGGGTAGAATGTTGTTTAAATATAGAGATTGAATTTCCAATACATTAAAGTGTCAGTGACCATTGATCATTATTAATCCACAGCTCGGGCTATACAAAATGTGTTTTACTTTCGGCCTACTCAGTGCTTGGAACAAATATGTTTGAACTGACTAATCTTTAATTTTCTATTGTGGTTTTAAGACAAGCTTTGCTAGAGCAACATGTTGCTGGTTGTTTACAAGTTGTTAGAGGCATTATTGTGCACTTGACACTGAAACCAGCTTCTATTTCAATCTGCAAACATTTCGATGCTAAGCTTCCAGTTTCTTCTACCACTGACTGAACCATTTCTCAGTGTTATATTTGCCTCTTTCAATTGCACTTTTCACAACCTAAAAGCATGGATTTTCCTTAATGAACATTAAAGCATGTAAACATGTCACAGTTGAGGCCCAACATACTAATATGAAGCTGAAACGAGCACAATAGGGCTCCTTTAATTAAAATACTTCAGTAAAAAAGGTCTTCTCAGTCTCTCTCCATATTTTCCTCCAAGTCGGTTGAACAGTAATTCATTTCAGGGTTTATAGCAGTTTTTTACAGCAGATAATTGATCGTCGTTGTTCACTAAATCGTTACACCCCTATGCACTGCGATACATTGAAATAAACCCATAGCAATATACACTGCAATGCTACAAGTGAATCAGGTCAATCACTCCAAGAGGAATTCATTTACGAACCTGACCTACAATGAAACATGTGCCTGCTGTATATTTAGGGACCGTGAACGGTAACCCCACCGCAGCTCTGATTATCTGCCACATTATTTGAATCTCCGTTATAAAATCGGACTGGCATTGCTTCACAGCGAACATGACCGTAAAGCTGCAGCAGCGTCTGACAGGAATCTCAAACTGCTGACCTCCGTGCTGCTCTGATCGGACAGGACACAAAACCTACGCATCAACTGTCTTATGAACTGCAAAGAAAAGCACAATGTTGGGGTTTTATTGTCCCTATGGACCAAGTTCACACCACACGGACCACTGGAACCACACACGGCCTCTACACTTTTAAAATATTTCTGTAAGGATCACCATTCACAGACAATGGGAACGTGGCTTGTTGTGTGGTCCTTTAATCTTTTATGATTCGCATTATGTTTTAATGCTTTGTCAAGCACTTTGTGTGTGTCTGGGAAAGCACTTACTTACAATGGGAAAACACTTAATCTGTTCTTTCCTCTCCTGTTTCAGACAACTACATCACCGTTTGATCACAACATGTGCTCAATTGTTGGACAGATATTCTGGTTCGTCTGCGGTGTCTGTGCTGGATTAACCTCCTTTTTGTTCCCGATGCATACAGTAATACTCTAGACTTTAACTGTTCATTTACAGATATCTGATTACTTAACAAGCAGGAAATAACTAATTGATTTCAGGTCATTGATACTATGTTTTTGCCTAGCGAACAGTAGTTCTTGTCTGACGATTAAATATGAAATACACATTTTACAATCGTAATATTGTATCGTTGAACTATTGAATGGCATGTTATCAAAATTGAAAATAAGACTTCTGCGAAACTCAAATTGCAGGAGAAGCAATATTTCTTAAAAAAGGCACACTATGTGTCAAAATACCATTTTAGTATGTTGGTCTTGCAGAGATTTCCTTGCCAGAGTTTAAGATAATATAAAATAAAACAGACCTGCATTGATCCCCGTGAAAAATGCAGGTGTTAAAGCAGCCACAGAATAAGAGAAAAACATTGGACAGTACAGATAAGAATTAAGAATTAATTAAAAATCAGCTTTTTGCAGGTATTTTGTGTAGTTGTCTGACAGAGGAAAATGTCCCTCGGGAAATTCCAAAAATAAATCTAATCTAATCAGGCCTGTGAGGCAGTCAAAAGGGAAATCAATTAAATGTATCCCGGTTTGAAACATTTGGTGGCAAGGAGATCCCTTAAGACCGTCGTAAGTAGGGATGCTCCGATCGATCGGCCTCACTCTCTGCCGATCGATCAGCGCTCTCTAAAAATGCAGATTGCGAGAACCGATCGCATGACGTACAATTATGACGTAAAATACATGACACTTTTCTCTGTGCGCAGCAAAACAAGCTCGCCAAAATGGCTTCACGAGTCTGGCAGTATTTTAAGGTGACCGAAAATGACAGTAAAATAGCGGTATGCAACGTGTGTAGCAAAGATCCTGCAGCTCCACCCGCTGCGACGAACCGGTGAGCGGAGCAACACACACTAATGGCGCATTTCCACTACAGCGCGGAGCTCGCTTTAAGTGTGCCGAGCCGTGCGGGGCCCGTTTTTGGTTGCGTTTCCACTTGGCGTAGTTCCGGCTAGCGGGCCGGGTACTATTTCACAGTTTTTCTGGCCCCATAAAATCGAGGTTCTTTCCGGGCCAACAAACAGGGCTGAGTATGCTAAACGAGTGACGGAATCACTTCCAAGGGGGCTACAACTACAACAAGATGAACATATTTGACCGTGATTTAATTGTAATACACGTTTCAAAATTATGCCGAAGTAACAACACACTGATACCGGTTAGTAACAACCATGAATTAATGCTTTGACAAGTCTGCAGACAGACGGCAGGCGAACAACCTTTTAAAATGCGTGTTTTCTGAATAGTGAAGCTAACGTTGTATATGCTCCGACCGTCCACACTCACAACAACGGCCTACAGACATAAATAAACCAGCGACTGTATTCTCCATGACACAGACAGTCTGTGGTTTGTACTTGTTTAACTTTTGTCTGTGAGCTCTGAGTCTAACGGCCCGTCCACACACCGGCGTGCGTTGACGCTTGCCGGCGGGCGTGTCTGACACTCGACCAACAACCACATGAATCTCCCGCCCCTGACACACAAGCAGCGGTTTGATTGGCTAGAGCTTGTACTGGCATATGATTTGATTGGCTGACGCCTCGTCGAGGCGTCAAAAGTTGAACATTGCTCAACTTTTGCAGCGAGCCAGGCCAGCTACGCTCCACGTCGCTTCCCACGATGCAGTTCGGCTAAAAGTGACGTCACCCCATTCAAAGTGAATGGGCAGAAGCGTTGGAAGCTTCAACGCACGCCGCTGTGTGGACGGGCCGTAACAGCTAATGGTTGTGTTATTTTTCTGGGGTTCTCATCGAAGATGACGTCACGGCTCCACCTACACTGCGTTACTAGAGAGAGAGCGCTTCCGCTCATTTCTCCCGTGTTATTATCCAAAGTGAATGTAAACTTGAATAATGTACTTCATTTGAATGTAATAATTAAGTTGATTGTTGTTTGTGGAAGCGCCAGTGAATGAGCCCCATTAACTGAGTTTTAAACATCACTTTAAATGGAAGATCCCCATAGGCCCCGCCCACTCGATCGGATCGGCCGATACTGATTCCGGTGATCGGCCCCAAAATTTGCGATCGGAGCATCCCTAGTTGTAAGACTATAACCTTATATTTGTGCGGTGCATGGCACGTGGGCGCTGAGAAATCCTGCGCCACTAGAATCCTTTATTGTTAGCTCAAAAACATGATCTCTTCATTTTGCTGACTTCTTTTAATAGCATGCATGTGCTGGAAGGTGGATCCTAATTTGGGTTTTTTGTGCTTTATTGCTGTTTAAATGCAGGCTCAGATACGGCTATTACAACACGTCAGGTATTTTTTATATAAGCCTGAATTGCGACCATATTGACTATGATTTTCTTTAGTGTGTAAATCATGGAGCGATCCTACAAATCGTAGTGTACAGACAAAAATAAAACGCTACGTAAAGACCATCACAAAAAATGTATGAAAGCATTGTGATATATATTTCTAAATTAGATTAATGTTGAAAATCATGATTTCATCTCAACTAGATACTTGTTTCTAAATTGTTCAGCCATGCAATGCCTGACTAAACAACCAGGATTCCCCAAAATCCAATAATAATACACATCCTGGAAGTGTACTAAAATCATCATTGCTATATGTACATTGAATGATCAAAAACACAGCGTTAACATCGTTGTGTTCCATAGCTTAGCATTCCTACATTTCAAATTGGTGTACTCAATAAACCATTTGTTAATAAAGCACAGCAGTGGTTTGGTGTGAAAAACAGGAGCTTGTGGGCACTGCGGGCCGGAAAGGAGAGAAAAATATGTGTTTTAAATTCAGTTGGCTCAGTGTGGGCGTATTCTTACTCGTGGGAGAACTAGGGTAATAATTTCCACACAATTTGAGACATCAATCCATTTTTAACTCGCATTAAGATTTGAACTCTAAGGGGAAATACAGACCAGCGAGATACGAGAGTTATAACATTATAGGCCTACCAGCGGCCTATTTCCCAGCGTTTATGCACATTGCACAACCTCGCTCCAAAATCACATCACATTTGGATCTGCACATCCCAGTACCTCGACATCCTCGTCTGTCTGCATGATGTAATGGGTCCAGTGTGTTGCACTTACACAAATAAGTTAAACCTGCCAGCTTCACTGCTTAGCCGACTTGCTGTGTATTATTATCTTGCTATACAAGCATCTACATTCCTCAACGCAGGTTACTTGTGGCTCTTGATCTAAGCGTTTAAAAAAAAATGAAACCTTAAAACTGCAACAAATACCATGTTCCCAAGTCTCTGGTTTGAATTTAGAAGGTGATCCCTGCTGTTTTTGTATCTCTTTAGTAGATCTATATATTCATTTTGGGCAAAAATAAATACAACAATAAAAATGTGAGCTGAAGATAATTGGGCGAAACAATGGTTGCACAATTTTGGGAATATTCCAGGTTGAACCTTTTATGAGAAATAACAGAAATGAATGAATATTAAGCAGATATAAAAGGAATACAATTCAAATATAGGACTTCTTTGCTAAGGCTGTATTTACCATGTCAAATGTAAAAGACATTCCCGATAGCCCATGCCAAAATGAGACTTCCTCACAGCCATTCTTCTCGTTTTTATCTTTAGTACTCACAAAAATAGGTCCATAATTGTTTTGTAATTGGCTAGCTATAGCTCGGAGAGAGACAGGGGATGACATGCAACATAGGGCCCGGGCTACAATGCTAATTTAATAGCAATTTTGCACATAGGGAAGCTGCATCGCTTTTCTATGCTCTTTTTAAAACAGTTTAGTGGGTAGAAGGCTCTCAAAAAATGTGTTTATAAATTAATTGTATTTTACGCCTTATGATGAATCATCAACTGTTGATCACAGTGAGCCATCTAGTTTTATATCACACATCATATCATTTAACAGCAGATATCATCAGCCTGCTTCACAGCATCAATTGTCTCAAAATCAGACATCAATGACCCTGAAAAATGAGGTTAAACATTGATTTAAAGGGATTTAAAACACCAACAGGGACGTCTGACAGAGCTCCAGTGTTCTGACAGATCAGCCATTTCTCACTTAAGACAACACTTCCGGTCAATATTTTCAAAATAAAATCGTAAATTGCAGATGAAAACTGGCAAACACAATTTGATAACCTATATATTGCACGACCACTGTATTACCAGATAATACTAAAAGAGTCCTGCAGAAATTGTAAAGGTATATGAACAGCTCCTAACACAAATGTCTAAACATTTAAATATATCCAATATGTTGTTCATATTGGCAAAAGGTGGTGGTACTGCATGCATTTTAAATCTATGTTAATTTAGCATTAAAAATAGGAATACAAATTGTACAAGTCCTGCATTGCAAACGTTACTTAAAAGTACAAAAGTATTAGCATCAAAATATAGTTAAAGTAGCGACAGTAAAAGTAGTCATTGTGCAGATTGGTCCATTTCAGAATAATATATATGATATGTTTTATAATGATTGATCATAAAAGTGTTCTCAAAGCTGGTAAAGGTGCAGCTAGTTTGAATGACTGTGTATACTGCTGGGTAGCTTGTGAATTTACTCCAGGAGGAACTAAAGTCTGCTTTAAGACTTGATTATATTTCACATCATTCATCCAGATCTGTAAAGTAACTAAAGGTACTACATACAAGTAAAGGAGTAAAAGTACACCATTTACCTCTGAATTGTAGTGGAGTAGAAGTGTGAAATAGCTACACATTGAAATACACAAGTACCTCAAAATTGTACTTGAGCACAGTACTTGCACCACACCATTGCACATATCTTGAAATGTTAGGATGTTGGTCGAGCAGGACACATCCACACTATTTATTGATCTGTTTTCTAACGATGTATGAACTCAATTATTAGCTTAGCCAAAAAGTCAATAATAAAAAAAGGTTAGTTGTGAACACACTTAATTTACGGGCTTTGAAGCTTTTATTTTTTATTATTTTTGACGTTACGACACTTCCGTCGTTACCGTGTTGCGCACTTGACGCACCTCCAGCTAGCTACAGCCTGCTAGCAAAAACCGTAATAGTATTTCTGGATTTCCTCACAAGCCTTCTGACCATATTAAAACCGAGCCACACATCGACGTTACTCTCTACGTGTATGTGTGACAAGTGTGGCATTTAAAAGAAGCATAAATAATACAATAAATAAACAATATACTGTCATGGACAAAAAAAACGTTACGCTCTTTTT
Organism: Champsocephalus esox; assembly: GCA_036324585.1. Classification (NCBI taxonomy): domain Eukaryota; kingdom Metazoa; phylum Chordata; class Actinopteri; order Perciformes; family Channichthyidae; genus Champsocephalus; species Champsocephalus esox. The sequence continues at coordinate 9,997,696 of CM070480.1, read as the reverse complement.
TTTCTAATGTCAGTTAGCGCTGTGCTAACGGCAGCTAGGTTAGCATTGGGATGCTAGCTCTGAAGCTAACAGTTCAGATGAGAGCTGTGCTAAGGATAGCTAGGTTAGTATGCTAGCTCTGAAGCTAATAGTGCAGACGAAGGAAGGGAATCTGTTTTTACAAAATGACATTTTAATTTGAAAACAGGTTTTTCTTACCATTTTGCCGCAAGGGGGTCTGAAGCTTCTTGGAGAGTAATTTAAAGCTCCGTTAACGGATCGACGCAATCAGATAAAAGACGAGGTTTGTGACTTTTAACAGTGAGATACCGACCACCGGCTGTCTGACTTTACGGTTTCTGACAGCGGGGGAGAGATTCACTGCAGCGCGAGCTGATAGAGCCGCAGAGGGGGAGAGGGAGGAGAGGTAGTGGTGGAGAGAGAGAGAGAGAGAGAGAGAGAGAGAGAGAGAGAGAGAGAGAGAGAGAGAGAGAGAGAGAGAGAGGAGAGAGAGAGAGAGAGAGAGAGAGAGAGAGAGAGAGAGAAAGGGAGAGAGGAGGAGGAAGGTGCAAACCAAAGCTCGTCTATTCAGAAGATAGATCACTCCACTTCTGATTCTTAATAAGAATAATGTTCATGCTCAGCTCTCTGAATATATTTTGCACATTTCTCCACAAGTGTATGCACAGCACTACTGTATCATATATAGTCATATTTTCATTGTCCTAAGAAGTGCTTTAGTTTTTGAGGTTCTTTATATATTTGAATTACAATTTGCTATGAATATTTGTCTTTTATGCTAAATAGTTTCTTTAAAATAGTTTCTTGTTATTATCGTTATATTTTTGACCTACACTTAAAACTGACTTTTGTTCGATTGTTTATGTTCGCACCACCATGCACCAAAGTGAATTCCTTGTATGTGTAAAATATCTGTCAATAAACTTGATTCTGATTCATAATAATAATAATACACTTTATTTGCATAGCACCTTTCAAAACATAGTGCTTTCACATAAGACAGAACACCGTTAAAAACACACAGATAGAAAATAATGAAACAAGAATAAATATATTAAAATAAAATAACATATTGACTAACTCTGAACCATAAGGGAAATATCTGTGCATAAGTAAATCTACTTACAAATTGTAGCTGTTTAATTTGAGGCATCTGTCATCTTGTAAAATAACACTTGGCTCAGTGGGTTAGTGCGCTGATCTTTGAATCAGAGGATAGCAAATTCAAACCCCACTGCAGTCAGCATGTCGTTGTGTCCCTGGGCAAGACACTTCACCCCAAATTGCTCCTGTGGGGATTGCCCTGAATGTATGTCAGTCGCTTTGGATAAAAGCGTCTAATGTAATGTAATACATATTTACTCGTGTTACCTGGCTGCTACTTCATTACTTTTCATATTTTCCAAATTTGTATGGTACTGCTACTTATTTTTTGCTGCCTTGAATGTGTACTTCTTTGGTTTTATTGTATTAACATTTATTTATTATCCTTCCTACTTGTCATGCTAAACTCTGTAAAAAGCCTCTTGGATCTGCTTGAAAATCCATCGTCACAAAAATGAAATTAGCTCAACCTTAAACATCTACATGCAGTAATCCAAATACATCATTTATAACAGTAAACACTGTAAATACATTAACTTTTATCCATGTATTTTTTCCTTTAATGTTTATTTTGTTAGCTTTTCTTTTTAATGACTGATTTTAAATGCCATTTTCTTAATGTCTTTCATTTTTTGTAAAGCACTTTGAATTGCCTTGTGTTGAAAAGTGCTATATAAATAAACTTGCCTTGCCTTGCCTTTAAGGAGGGGCTGCCCTAGCAAGTTGTTGTTGTTACCAGTTCATGACCTGGCAACTTTCGGTCAGAGATAGTTCTTGTTGTGGGACACCTGGAACACATCCTTCTCGGGGTGTAGAAGACCCCGAGCCATAAGCGACAACAAATGTGATTCAGTGTCCTCAGCTGTTTAGTCTATCCAGGGCCGTCGCTCCCTACGGGCCGATCATGCAGGCTGCATGGGGCCTCACATTGCGCAGGGGGCCTCGGCTTATGAGCTCGGCTTGTGCGCAGTTCTCAGCGCAGTTCTCCGTGCACCCAACCCCTAATTTTGTATGTCAATTTGCACATTTCATGGTGATGCTCAGCCTCTCCCCTTAACTCCTAACAGTCATCATCATGTCCATCCATCCATCCATCTTCTCCCGCTTATCCGTGGTCGGGTCGCGGGGGTAGCAGTTCCAGCAGAGAGCTCCAAACTTCCTTTTCCCCTCATCAACCAGCTCTGACTGGGGGGGTCCCAAGGCGCTCCCAGGCCAGCGAAGAGATATAATCCCTCCACCTGGTCCTAGGTCTACCCCTTGGTCTCTTCCCAGCTGGACGTGCCTGGAACAGGTGGCATCCTAACTAGGTGCCCGAACCACCTCAACTGGCTCCTTTTCGACGCGTCATCATCATGTCAACACAGAGAAATACTGATAGGAATGTGTGTGTAGTTGTTGGTACATTGCTGACAGAGGGAATTTGAAAACAGATTTAAGAAATATCTGTTTTTGAGCATGTCATAAGCATGTTTTGTCTTGACTATATTACAACTATATTATAATAAAAGAATATAGTATTTATATTATTGATTATGATTATGATTATTAGTGGAAGTAGTTTATTTGTATTAATTATATTTTAATCTTTTTGAGGCTAGTATTTGGCAGGAAATGCATACTGAACGACATACATGCACATTTACCATTTACCTCACTGTATAACAAAGTAACTGTGTTGATGATAATAATAAACAGGAATTATATTTGCAAAGTACTTTGTTTTCACTCTTGTCGGTTGCCTCATCTCAAAATGTCGCTTGGGGCCCCAAGTTGGCCAGGGACGGCCCTGAGTCTATCTATTGAAGAATGTTGATTATTACACTCTGAACTAGTTAAAACCTGGAGCTACAGGAGGGGTCTTCAGAATTGATTGTGGCATCTCTCTCGTGTGGTCAGACCGTGGCCCGTGACATGTCGTGTGAATTCTCCGGCCGAAGCTCCAAATAAACCGTCAGTGTTTGCCATCAAAGCTCCAGCTCTCCTCGTGTCTCTCTGAGTCCTGTCTCCAATTGCTTCAGAAGTTTCCCCCACATATTTTATTAAGCTAATCATACTTTCATACTAAAAAATATATATATATGTTTTTGCTCAGAGTGAATCATTGCCTTAAACGGAGACAATCTTTGGTGGAAAATGGTAGCCCATCTTCTCTCAATCTCTGAAGCTCATCGTTGCATCGAGGAAACATCAAGGATGTAATAAAAACAAACATCAATCATCATGTTTTCATTACAACAGAATCATCTTTTAAACTTGAATAAATGTTAATGTGATCTCCCTTTTACAGCCATAGAGTTCTCATCCTCGACTTAAAGGCACACAGCATAACCACAGCTAACAGAGAGATAGATCCTCGTAGTACATCTACTCAATTACCATACTGACTAATCTGAGGTACTTTTTCTTTACTTAGGTATCTCCATTAAATGCCAATTTACACTTTTGCTCCACCAAATATATTTAAAAGCTTCAATTAATTTACAATATAATTTATTTATATCAAAAAGAGTTGAATATATGAATATTATTGATTGATCCGCCGCTGACCCCCAACAAATGCACTAATTTCTCCAGTTTATTTGATGGTTGTTTTGCAGATTACATTTTAAACGATGATGATGGAATATTATGTTTATTTGATGAAATACATTAAATACAAATACAGCTGACACAACTACTAAATTATTATTTTAGGATTATTTGAATAACTGTTCGAGTCATTTTTCATTTAAAAATATTTCCTGTTCCACTAACATGAAGAGTTGATGTTTTTCATTTTAATAATGTAAATAATTGTTATTTATAAAACATGGATTGTGAGATCATTGTGTCAGCATTTTTACTATTTTCCTTATTTTTACAAACGAAACATAAATGGATTATTGGTGATTAACATCTGCAGATTTGTCCTTAATGAAAGTGATCATTAGTTAATAAAAACAAGCTTTAGTTATTTACTTTGGGTTCATTTTCCTGACTGAATTAACTTGCTTTTACTCAACTAACACTTTCAGATCAGGACTTTTAACAATTATGTATCAGTACTTTTGTTTTAGGATCTGAGTTCTACTACTTCCTCCCCCACTAATACATTATAATAACTGCGACTGCACAATGACATTGATTCAGTATATTGTTTTATTCACAAAGACACTTTATACTCCTCATGTTTAACACATAACAAAACAGCAAGGTTTATGCATTGAGATGTTTCAACAAAAAACAAACAAACAGATCATATTTGGCAAAAGAACTGAATCCAGCCATGCACTTCAGGAGAGGACAGAGGACAGAGAGTCCTTGGCGGTACAATGAGATTCAGAAAGAGAAGCACTCGCAGCCTGCAATAAGCATCGTGCTTGAAAATAAAAGACGGAATAATTTGTCCTCTTTCAGGTGGACAGACGGAGGTGTTTGAAGGCTTAACGTTTCAGTCTTGTTCTTTTATTTCAAATCCTAAGAATAGACTATTCACACCACACACACACACACACACACACACACACACACACACACATATATGAGCCACAATACACACACACCACGCTATATTTTGAGCCAATACACACACACCGTTCCGCTGCCACTAAAGTGCCAAATGTGGATTCCCCTGCCACTGAAAGTAGTCCCCAATAAATGCACCATTTCCTCTTGTTTGCTTGTTAATAACTATGAGCAGTAGGAGCCAATCAGCTTGGAGCTCAGAGTGACTGACAGGAAAGCAGAGGATACGTTTGGTCTTTTCATGGGATTTGTTGAAATGTAGAGACTTACAATTTAAAGGAAGCATCCTCCATCATCCACTCGCACTGTTAAATATCATTGTGTCTTTTTCAAATTCCTACAGAAATGTAGCTTCTTTTGGAAAACCTGACTTTAATTTTCTGTCTATTTTTCCTATTCTTGCCGGATTTCTACCTGGTTGTTAAAAATCAGTCTTAACAACCAGAAACAGATGGCTGCTTATTGGTTGTAGATACTTTCAATGCTTTCTGCCTCAAAACTCACATTTTCTGCAGCTGGCAAAATCTGAAATTGTCGAGTTATCTAGAAGAACAAGAAACATCCCTTCATGCTACCTCCTTGTTTGAACAGATTTTTCCATTAAATAACACAATAAATAACACATAAGAAAAGTCAAAACTATTACAATGATGTTCACGCTCACATACCTCACATCTTCTTTCTCACCGACACATCCACACATTTAATAAATAAGATAACATAGTTATTTCTCCTACAGGTGTCTTCCATCCACTAGGTCCTTCACAGCTAGAGATATATTTAGTTGTCAGGGGGCATTGCATACAATTGAAAGGCTTATTTAATTCCACTTAAAGGATCAGTTCTGGGATAATAAACGGTGTTGTCTTCCCTCCTTCTCCAGAATGACATTAGAGGATTGACATATGTGAACGCCTCCAGTACAGAGATACAGGTTCTGTGTTTTAATTGAACTATTCATATCTTAAACTGCACTGTAACTTTTATCCATGTATTTTTCCTTAATGTTTATTTTATTAGCTTTTATTTCTTAATGCTTAATGTCTTTAATTGTTTTGTTTTGTTTTGTAAAGCACTTTGAATTGCCTTGCGTTGAAAAGTGCTATATAAATAAACTTGCCTTGCCTTGCCTTGCCTTAAATCAACCACAGGACAACAGCGGTGGTTCAAGATGGAGACAGTTGTCTAAAGAATTTAAATAGAGGTTAGTTTTGGACAGAAATTCACAGATGTCTGCAAATCTACTCTGCTCCTAATGGGGGAAAACCATGCATGAAAAGCACGTAAGGAAAAAGCCATTGCAGTGAAGTCCTTAGAATCCTACATAATCTAACATGGGGGGAATAAATGGGTTTCCGCTGCCTAAAGTCTTTTAGCTACGCTAAGCTAACACATCCTGGACTTATCTCCATTAGAATAACTGAGGTTAAATGTCTATATATCTTCTAAAACGAGATGGAAAACAAGCGTATTTCACAAAATGTCCAACTGTTCCTTTAACGCTATGTGTAACTGTTCATGTGATGCTGCTCTTGATGTTTAGTTACTGAAAGGAAGTATTTGTACACAGAGTAAACGATGGTTTGAACGTTAAACACAGATAAGCTAAGATCTTTCCCTAGGTTTTTCCCTTCCCTGCTTTCTTTGATATAAAACATTTTAAACCAGCCGTGTTGGCCGACATGATCCCGCTGTGTGCAGTTAATGTACGTCACTGTATCGGTGTTTAAATATTAGCTACCCTGTTTCTGGCATGTGAAGCTGCCAAAAAGCACCGCCGCAGCTCAAAACAACATAAACAACCTTCAAAGAATAGCATAGCAAACAGCTATCTTGCCCCAACAACACAAATACCCCCGCTGACATGTCCTTGTTTGGTGAAGCTGATGTTGGAAGGTGTCGGGTCCTCGGCTGTGTGTTTGTGGGGGGATGAGCAGACTCAGTTGAAGGACTCCTTGTTGATCCACATGAGGGTCCGCGTCTCGTTGGGCTTGCACTCGTAATCGATGGTGGTGAATTTGTTCCCGAACTGGCAGTGCTCCCTCTTGTAGTAATTGTAGTACTTCGCCTGCCAGACCGTCTCAAACGTCCCGGCTTTGATAAACTGGACAGGAACAGAGATCATGGTCAGCATTCACAGGGGAAGTAATCATATATTTGACTGACAGTTCATGTAGAAATAATAACCTGTACAAATACCCTGTTGCCAGTCTAAGGGATGCACTCAAAAATCTCACTTAAAGGTGGGGTAGGTAAGTTTGAGAATCCGGCTCGAGAGCGCTAGAATTTGAAAATACACAACCGGAGAAAATCTGCCACTTCCTTACAGAGCCCCTCCCCGAACACACACGAACGCGCACATGACCAATGAGGGCACGAGATAAGTGTGTGCCCCGATGGAAGGCTGACAGGCAGGTAGGCCATCCAATTGGTTGTACTTTTGACAGTATTACGGCTTCTACAGATGACATTTTTTATGGATTTTTGGTCAAAGCACTTCAGATATTCATTGCTATCGGGATGTTAAGAGCATTCCATGGACTATAACAAAAAGTGTATCTCGAGCCGGTTTCTGAAACTTACCTACCCCACCTTTAAGTGCTGAAGTATTGGCGCCAAAATGTAGTTAAGAACCAAAAGTAAAACCATTAAAGGGATTTAGTTTGTAAACACAAAACATAAATCAAGCATTAAACTATGATAAACCTCTGATATACTGTAGGCTATCCAGCTTTAGCTTTTGATGCTAATAGGCTACGCTTGTACTTTTACTTAATTTTGAATATACTTAAAGGCCTAACTGAGTCTTTATACACTGTAGTATGTGAAATGTTCACTAAGCATACGTGTAATCAACAATCAAAACAAGACTCAAAATAGCAACAACCCTTTAAGTACATTAGCTCAATAAACAATCAAAGTGCGACTGCAGCTACACATAATTCAAACCTGTCTGAGTGCTACACGCAGAAAACAAGAAGGGTGTTTGTGTGTTTTTCTATTAGCTAGGATACTTAGTACTTCTTCCACATCTGGAAACAGCCTCTGATATCTGGTAAATGTCACGGAGACAGTTTCCTAACCTCCATGGCGACTTGCACGGGTTGCCGGTCTCCGCTCTTGGTGTGCGGGACGCCCTCGGTGTCGTACTTTCCGTGATAAACCACCGACTCCTCGTCCCGTGACTGCTCCTCCAGAGGGAAGACGATGCCTCCGATGTTCATGTTGCTGTGAGGAGGAAGAGGAGTTTGATATTATATTACTTTTAGGGATAAGACACCCGCAGATCTTGAGTGCTGACTCGGCTCCTTGATCTGTTGCGGCTTGGCATAACTTCTTTTATAGGTCACTTTGGACATCAAAATATATTTCTTTCAACATTATTTTATTGTTTTTTTTGTAAAATAACAACCTGGGCTGAATAATATAACAATATTCAAGAATGTCACCTTGATGCCAGAGTATACCATAACACAGGATATTGGGGACAAATAAAACAAGATAGTTACAGAGAGGTAAAAGATTCAAGGCTTTATTTTCATTTGCACATACAGTGTAGATATGGCAGTGAAAAATGTGCCTTGTCTATACTTTTTAGTTTTAACAGTGTGATAAAAAGAAACAACAGACATGTCTGACTAAAAAATGAGAGTTGGATTCAACGCTTATTTGAATATAAAAGGAACAATTGTGTTGTCTGTCTCTAGAAATGTCAAAAAAAGATAACGTCTGTGTAATCTCTCCAGCTTTTCCTGAGTGAATGTGCTCAATTGAAGTATACCATATATCAACTAAGATAGGGCAAATGTGTACAACCCTATATTGCGGCCTGTTGGCAGCGGGGCTCTGATATTGTTTTACTCTGCATTGTGCTGACATCATCTATACAGTAAAAGTGCAGATATTAGTCGTACTCCTCACAGAGACTAAACCGATGAATTTAGTGAACTTTTTAAAGACAGAAAATGTACCATTGCTCACAAACAACTACCCTAAAACCTTTGAACTCTAATTTGGGCATATATTTAGACCTTTAAACAGCTACTGTAATCACCTTTTCTAAATTGCAACCATTTCAATCTGCACATCTTAGGTATGCAGGCTCTGGGACTGTGTTGTTTTTGTATATACAGTTATTTATTTAGGTTGTTCCGTCGTGAATCGTGACCATATACTGTATATATAAATATATATCTATTTATAAAGTACAAGTCCCTCAAAATTGTACTTAAGAACAGTAATTGAGTAAATCTACTTAGGTTAATCACTGGGTATAATACATGTCAGCTCAGTCTATTAATAACAATGCATTATCAGCAGGTCCTAATTCTCCCGTAGGTCCTCTATTCCTATTTGGCATGGACAGTATCTTTGTTATTGTACATATTAATGAATCACCTCCACATAGGTCCCTCCCATTGTTTGATCGTGTGGACCCCGCCCTGCTGCACACACTCATTCCTCTTGATCTAATCCAACAACGCACAGCCGACATGAGCTGTTCGTGTTTGCACATCAGAGAGCGACGAGGCTTCCTGTCGCCACCAGCGATACAGAAGAAAACATCATGATTCATTCAGGAGGAAATGTGATGCGACAGGCCTGCAGGAGGAAGGCCACGGAGCCACTAACATGCCCAGATACTACTGCTTTCTTTTGTATGTCTAAGCATTATTTAACCGCAATGATGGTAATGCATTGTATAATGGGCGTTTTACCATTTTAATTATAATTATATTTAATTAAGTGTCTACTCTTGTGCCTCCTGCTGCAGATAAACCGCAATATCTGACCCCAGAATGACGAAATTAATAATAAAAAGTGGTTTAAATTGCATTTCCTCTTACATGGCCTCGACGGTTCCAGGCTTCAGCACCACCTCGATCTTGTATTTGGATCCTGTCAGCAGTTTGATGGTCCGGTTCTGGCCGAAGCGAGTCCCGTCCACCTTGAAGAACACGGGCCCGTCGTTGGGCTGGATCCGCAGCGAGATGGCGATGTCGACGATCGGGGGAACACCGTCCATTGTCCCGGGTTCAGAGGGTCTCTAACGGGGTCAGTGCTCGGTGTTGGGGGAGCAGACGGAGGAAGATGCGGTGATGCTGAGGAGGACCACAGTCAAGCAGGGCACTAAGGGACTTCCGGTTATGTCTTTCAAAATAAAAGTCTGAAGGCCAGAGTCATGTGATGCAACTCAATTCATTATTTCTTAATTGTATTAAAAAAAAATGCCATTGTAATTACCAAATGCTGAACCCAACGATCAAATATATTTCTTTAGCAATTGACAAAAAACATGAATATGCACGTTTGTATATTTCAATGAAAATGATAGTGCAACTATTTGTTAATAAAAAATAAAAACATATATATGCATACATTTTGGTTAAGTCTAGACGATAATGTTCTCGTTTTCCTTGTCTCAAAATTAATCAAATATACCCAGGACATTGTGCAGCAAATGCGTTGTTGTGTTAGACTCAATTTCCAATACGTTAATTCAAACCCAAATAAGTGCCAGAATAAAAAGAATCACAATTTCTTGTAGCCGTTATATTGAAGTGCATTTAGTCTAAATTGATCAATGTAAATGCACAAAATATATTTGTTAGTTCTTTCTGCAAGATTTATCATTTAAATCATGATGAAAGAAAGGAAATATATTAAATATATGTGTATCCTCCGCGGTCTTAAAATCCCCACAATGCTTAGCACACGGACCAATTACCACAATCTTTGGCGGAAATCGCGCTCCATTTAAGGCGGGGCCTCGCATATGACGCACACCTGTTCCACAATTCCTCATTTTCCGAGGCTAGGAAGGAGTCTTGCATCGCTTCTGAAGGACCTGAAGCCACACGAGGACGAAAACGGCTAAACGCATAGGATTAACGCAAACGCAAAAAAGCTTCCGTCCACACGCAATATTCACCGGATAGTGTCTTTCCACACGAGACCGCTCCGTTTAGCTCCAACCGCTGGAGAAGCTGCAGTACATATGCCGAGCCTGTACGTGGCGCTGTAACTTCCTCCACAAAAGCAGAGCGAAGAAGCATGGTTGTCATGGTTGCCCTTCTGTTTATTCTCCGCGGTGGGGGCCGAGGGAACCGGGCAGAGTTTTTCGCCAGTCAACGTGTATTAAAGTTTAAATCTTCCGACAAAATGATAAAAGTGCCGGTCAAAGGTCTTCTTTGTTATTTATGGAGCTTTAAAACAAATGAATAACGACTCTATATATATAGATATAATATAATAATAAAATACACGGAGCCTCTCTTTTTCCTCCTTCCCTTCGGACAGCGTCAGTGTCTGTCTCATGCAGCATCTGATCCAGTAATGAGTGACCCGGCCGACAGTAAAAATAAACATATGTATAACTAGTGTAGAGAGTTTGAGAGGTAATTAAAATAGCTAAGGGGTGATGATCTGACTTGAAGTGTGTGTTTTGCTGCAGCGGGAGGAGCTGCAGGTGAGCAGAGCTGCGTGTCTCCGTCCTGTCAGATTAGACTTCACTCGCGTTTAGGTCCATATCGAGAGAAAGATAAATAATCTGAATTCAGGGTGCAGTTTACTTGGACGCGGGGGTGAGCAGCAGAGGTGGGGAGAGGCGGGGCTATTGCCTCATCATTATCAGAAAATGATCGTATAGGGCGTACACACGGAGCCGTTTGGACCCCCCAGAGCGTTGCGTATGCCGTTCTATCCACCTTGGGACCCGTTATCGTTTCCTCAGTCGTTTAGTGCCGTATTCGGTCGTCCTCATGTGGCCGAACAGTCTATATGACACTAAACAGTAACGCAAACGACCGTTTTCGTCGTCGTGTGGCCGCGGCCTTAAGCAGAGATTTGTGAGGAAGACCAGAGAGGATGGAGTTGCAATAATCAAAACGGGATGTAACGAGGGCATTTGCTCATTATAATATATAATAGATTATAAATGCCAATTATCATCTATATCCCTCTTTTGCTTTTTCCGTGAGTTGCCTTTTCCTACTACTCATCCTTTTACCCTATTTTGTGTCTTTGTTTTTCTCATAAATATGTAAAATGACAAAGCGAAAACATTTTCATCGGACATCACAATTCAACTTTAGCTAGGAGTTTTGTAATGTATTGCATCTCAGTCTGTGTTAAACGACACGAGAAAAAGAAAATTAAACTTTACTTCAGCTAATTGCAAACGTTTAATTTATTGCATCTCAGTCATTTTTACATCACAGGATTGAAACAGCTTAATTGGATCAAATAATTTGACCCTCTGATGTCAATGTTTCATTTCTCCACGATTCTTTTTTTCTTAAAAAAAGTACAAAAAAAATAAAATTATTTACATTTCGTTGTGTGTGTGTGTATTTGCATAAAACACAAACTATCAAATATATTAGAGTTAGAAATCAGGCTCTCAAAAGTGCCAGAGGTGCTTTAAAAAAATAATACTGGATGTGGAGTCTTCTGGCGGTCATCTGTCCAGCTCGGCCTGCAGGATCTCTCCCCAGGTCTCAGCGTCCAGAGGCGTCATCTTCCGGCCCCTCAGCTCCTCTGCAGAGCGCACATGGCTGAACCGGCCCCTCAGCCAGTCTCTCTTCAGACGGCTGCGCGTGTAGTTCTTCACCAGAGTGACCTGCAGAAACGAGCGGGACACAGTCATTACCAGTCGTTATCAGTAATCAGAAATTGGAGCTTTTTTCTCCCCAGGAAAGTCCCACGTCTCTAGCAGGCACGAAACGGGGGGGGGAAGTTCTCATGGACTAAGTTCTCTTTTTGGTGTGAACGCAAAATCGCAGGAACTATCGGAACTAAGCGGGAAAAGTACTCCGGTGTGAAAGCGCCTATTGTCGCTGTATTGTATAATTATTTGTCGGTTATATTTTGATGTTTTTCTTTTCTTTTCCTTTCTTGTCATGGCTCTGTTGTTTAAGTTATCTTGATAAGCGTGCTTTGCTTTGGTTTTGCCTGCGTGGGCATGGAGGGAGGGAGCGGGGCGTGGAATGAGTGTACTGTGATACTACAATGTAAATGAAATGGCATCGATTATTGTACACTATAATGAAATAAAAAGACGTGTACAAAAAATATCTAATGTTTTGTGTCGCTGTGGTGAACGGACATTTGCAGCCGTGTTCTTTTTTATTTTCTATTCTGATTGTACTACATTCTGTTTTCTTCTGCTGATATTCGACTGGAGGACTCCGAGAATCAGGAAACCTTATTTATACTTGGGGAATTTGGTTTCTTGACGGTTGCTCCATTTTAGAATTCAATAAAAACAAGAATATGTGTTTAAAGAAAAATATTAATAAATATACAAACATTTTGTATAAACATAATCCGAATCCTGGAGATAAAGTAAAATGTAAATTAAAAGATATAATAAAATAGTAGCTATTCATGTAACTCCAAGCCTTTTTTGAGTATTTGCTGCATTTGTGCAACCATTGATTTCCTTTCTGGTCTTGAAATGTACAGCTCTCCCCTTTTCCCTAAGTGCTGCTACTGACCTGTTTCTTCATGGTTTCTTTGTTTTCTTTCTATAGTGGACCCACCTTCCAGGACAGTCCGTCCCTCCTGTCGCTGTCGACCTCCCTCTGGCAGACGGCGCTGACCAGCAAACACTGATTCCTCCACACCTGCTCGCTCTCCTCGATGATGTCGTGCCACAGCCGGCAGGTCAGCGCCGCGCTGCACAGACTCTCAGTGTCCAGCTCGCCAAAGATCCTCTCGCTCATCTCCGTCGGCAGCGTCTCTGCAAAGTTTTGAGGAGGGACGTCGCAGGTGGACATGAGCGAGGCTCTTCTTTTAGAGCAGAGAAACACGGGCGAGGCCGGGTCGTGATGCATGATAGCTCAGAGTCCAACTGTCAGAGGGATTAACAAAACTGACGTCACCGATTACAGCTTCATTACAATGTGAACGCTTCAGGATTATTTTTTAATCCAACAGGCGGCACTTTGAAGATATAAGGAAAGAGGACATTCCTATTCAATTGTCTTGGGGAATTTTGTAGCATATATTGTATTTCATTGAGCAAGAGTTATTCCTACAAATAAAGAAATACTTTGGATCAATGTATATGTTATTAAATTCTAAAAAGCAACATCTGCCATTGCGGCTGAATCTCCATCCTCTATTCAGTTGTAGAACATAAATACATGTTGGCCTTTTCAGTTACAGAAGCATTTGCCGAAAACCAGTGCATAAAAATACAGAGACACTCACTGTTTCATAATGTTAAGTAAAATGTAAGTAAATTAAAACATGTACACCCACAGACTATGAACAGTCACATGTGGCAGTGATTCACATGTCAAATAGAACAGTAGTATGCCCTACAATAGGACACAAAACAATGTAGTTCTATCAGTAGCTTTACAGTAAAGTTGAAAAACCCGCTAACACTGAATCAGCTCTGTAACCATTGAGTGCAGGTCTTTGTAGTCCGGAAAACCAGATCTGGAGTCAGTGCTTTCGGTTAACAAGCTCCCCTTGCTCTGGAAACAACTTCCTGTGTTTATTAGGAAGGCAGACAGTGTCAAGAGCTCGTTGAAGACTATCCTTTTGAATAAAGCCTGGATTCTATAAACACATTTCCCTATGATTGTCCTCCTGAGTCCTACATTTTATGGTATTTTATTGTTTTTACTCTCTTGTATGTATTTTATCTCATTTTATTGTCATACAAAAATATCAGCTAACTCTGGTAAAATACACTAAATGGTAGAGTTTATGTTTTCATAATGTCAATGTTCCCCTTATGAATAAACACTCAATACAATGGTTGTGCAGCAGTTGCAGTACAAAGATGCAACTATATATACTGCAAGTAAACACAGTATAAAGTAAATGTGCATAAAGCCAGGAATATGAACAGGTGAGAACAAGATGCAAATTGAAAACATGACAAAAGTAAACAGATAATGCTGAAAAGTAAACCGGCATGATATAAATGCAGTTTTCTATAACCCAAAAATAGGTGTTAGACTTTTGAGTGGCAACACAAATCTCTGCCCTTGAACACAACCCAGATTTAACCATTTCCAGGCCATGAAACAGAACAAAATAACAGCAATCCGTTTAAATTACGATCACGTGTTTACCTGTTGGGTTTGCGGATGAAGAAAGCTTTAATTTCTGCATAAAAGTGACATTTCCAATCAGATGTTACTCTTGCTCACCGGAGTAACGTTGACGTCCTTGCTAGCATCAGCTAGCCTAGCTAAGATCGACTGAAAAAAAACCCAGTTTTCAGGCCAAATCCTTGGTGATTTTTTACAAGAAATGCAGATATAAAAGTCAGTCAGACTATTTTACTACAACACGATGAGGTTTAGTTATGTTTGTTATTTTCTTACCGGCAGTGTGGTTGCTCCGTGCCTCGGTGACAGCTGACTATTTAAATGCCTCAACGGTTGTTTACACACAGACACACGTCGTGTGTTTTGATGAAGTGCGCATGCGTATAAAGGGTCATACATTCACCAGACTCCGTGCTGAATCCTTACAATTTAACATGTTGTTGTTTATTGATGAATTATTAATGTTTAGACAATAAATCAAAAGATGGTTTATAAACAAGTAAATATCAATCCTTAATTCGGCGTACATGTTATACACATTGCGTACATTTAGTTTTTACAAATTGCAATTTATAATTTGATTCTCACGTCTTAAATACAGAAAATCCTCGTTCTTTATTGAAATAATTCAAAACAATGTTATTCGGTGAAACATGTTGGCAATACATTTACTACACAATAATATGGCGGAAAAAGCTCCTTATTTATTTCTATTCTGTCCTAATATCGAGCTACTCAAATCCAGTACGATGACCACCAAATATTTATCAATACAAGAATGTAATGTCTGTAATATGCCGAATTAAATAGTTGTATTTATTGTTGATAACCCGTCTTTTTTTTATTTTTAAAATGCACAAAGAATTCGCGAGTGAATGATAACATTTTAAATGAGATAAAATCTGTATGGAGTTCGGTTCAAGTGTGTGCAGAAATCCAAAAGACAGAGGTCTACTGCGCAGACTCCTCAGAATCCCGGAAGTTTTGAATCCTGCAGCTAGAGTTGTAAATGCTTTCGGTGCTGTCGGTTTGATTGTGGAGTTTTTTATCTTGAGAGACAAATAACTATCCTGTTTTCCTTCACAACAGGTAGGCAGAAGTAAAAGTGTATTGTTGGATGGCTTGTTGAGACCTTAGCTGACTACAGTCCATACAACTGAATGAAACACAAGTTTTAGAAGCTGTTTACTTCCACTATTACTGTAAGTCCTGTGTAGCTTTTCAAAACCCCTGAACTAAATGGTTGTTTGTTGTTTACTTATGTGTTATCAACCAGTGGCTCCAGTGAACTGGGGTGAAGCTCCCTCCAGTACCCGGCCAGCGGTGCAGATGTCAGGCTTCGACCTGCTCCCGGTGGACGGTGGCAGCGGGGAACCAATCCACCTTCCTCCGGGGGAAACGGTGCTGGGCAGGGGGCCCTTACTGGGAGTGAGTCCTTTTTAATGTATTACATTACATATTGTCTGATGACTACTTATTTGACGCTTTTTCAGAATCAGAATATCTTTATTCGTCCCACAGAAGGGAAATGTACATTTGTTACAGCAGAAAAGAACCAAACAGCTTAATGTTAACTAAATGTTAGTTGAATTGAATTGATGTATTTAAAACAAGGGACAGTTTACATTAATCAACATATTAAAAACATGTAAAAGTACTCGAATTAGCCAAAAGGCTAGTTTTCATCGATAGTCCCTTTGCCAGATGGTGATAGACATCCTAAAAGCAATAATAAAAATACCACAACATTGTTATACCATTGTACACATTTACAATAGATTACATCACTGAATACAGATAGAAGCAAGTCATGATAATAAATAAATAAAACATTTACAATACACACTCATACACACACCTACACCCACACATCAGTGCTGACACTGTTGATTATTAATGAGCCATTTTTTAACACTGTGCTTGAATGTGTAGTAGGATGAGGACTCTCTTATTGGTTGTGGTATTGAATTCCATTGATGGGATGCGTGGAATGAAAAGACAGCCTGGCTGAATGCGCTTTTCCTAAATGGGATGGTGCGTCTCCCCTAGCCGCGGATTTAGTTACCCAAAGTGACTCACATAATACTACTTTTGTTTTGGCTTGGTTTGGGTACTTGCAGTACTCTTAAGAAACAGTGCACATTAATAAATATTGCTGTAAAAGCTGTAACTGGTTGTTATTTTAACTCTAGTAAAACATTTGCACAACAGACTATTAACAGACACACGTTATATCACCCATAAATTGGTAAAATTGGCATTCAATAGTAAGTTTCAGTAGCTTCAAGTCAAAGAGAAAACGGCTAATCAACTCTGCAAATACTGACCAATATTCCTGCTTTCAATTTGTCTTGTTAATACTCTTTGCTAGTGTAATACTAGCGTGGCTGAGTATCCATTTAAAAATATTCCTGTACATTTGTTAGTGGGATGTAGTGGGAAGTACTAACATAGAATAGTTTGTTATTTTTCTACCTTACATCTATGGTTAATTCACAATTTAAGATTCAGGTTTATAGCAAAGCTGAAACTATGAATCTATTAGTTGATTGACAGCAAATAAATCGGCTACTATTTTGAGGGTTAAAGACCTTTTTCATGCAAAGGTTTGTGTGTGTTCACTAAATAATGAGTACAAACCATCTAATTGTCTATTGTATTTAGTACTAGTATAGCGGGAATACTTTTTCCGACTTCTTTTGCACTCAGCAGTAGCACTTGTCATTTCTGTAATCACGCTAACTGGTGAGATTTTAAATAAATATATATTTTTTTAAAAACATGCTCCTAAAGAGTCAAACTAAGGAACCTGTCATCGCTGAGCTGCAGGTGTTCCTCTGAACCACTGGAGGACTCTGTCACACCGGAACATGGAGGTGTAATTCCTGATCCGGTACAACATTGCCGTTGTAGCCCTGATCTGATCATGGCCTGATTTCACTTCCACTACATACAAGGAGGGATGTTTTGTTATAAATAATAAAAAAACTAATGGAAAATCTGTAAATAAATTAAATAAAACAAAAATCCACGTATATTAATACTTTATTTATTGCATGAATGTTGAATTTTTTAAGTTTTATACTAGTCTTTTATAAAAACTTAACTAGGTGGTAGAAACACACACACGTATCCTCTGGGTACCATCACAGGTGTTATTCTTATAAAATACAGGTGAAATGACTGTAGTGGTCAGTATCTATCAGTTTATTTAAACATATCTATCATTTTGGACTGAAGCTTCTCCTGTTTAATGAATGCTGTGTCGTCTCAGGTCAGTGATAAGAGAGTCTCCAGACTTCACGGGCTGCTGGAGAACCTGAACGGACAGCTGCGCCTCAAACCGGTACGTCTTCGCACCAAACATAATCAATAACGACAATGAAACACCCCACTGCTTCTGCCTGTTTCACTCGTTTCACTTGTAGCTTAACGGTGACCCTTATTACAAAAGCTTAGTTTTTTTAATATCAATTCTGTTAATGTCACAGAAATCACCGCCTCGTGTCTTAGTTCTTTATAATGTATTTTATTGTGTGAGATCAGGTTTTTAATGGATGCCTAATGCAAACATGTGAAACACTACAGATAATGTTTAGAGTAATCTGAAATTACTGAAATATAAAACTAGCAAAGCATGTAATGACACTACGGCTACAACTAACGATGTTTTTAATTATCCATTAATCTGTTGATTATTTAATCGATTATTCAATTTAATTTGGTTGATAAAATGCTGGATAACTCCCATAGCAGTTTCTCAAAGAACAAAGTGAAGTCTTAAGATGCAGAAAATAATATTTAATAATTATATAATATTACATTACATTGCATTTAGCTGACTATCTGGCTATTATTTTTTAACTATCCATTTGTCAACAAATATTAGTGCTCCAGTTGACAACATTTCCGTGTTTATGTATCTGTTTAGCGCACTAGTTTCTGGTGGTGTCGTACGGTGTTTCTAGGATTTAGTTCCCATTTTTCTTTCTTAAAAGAATGAAGAGGTTTTCATCCGGCAGATAGATCTAGAGGAAGGACCACATTTTGCCGATTCATTCAAGGAAATAAAGGCACAATCTCTGAATGCACTTCACTTGCTTCCTGTCTTCCCTGTAATGGAAGGAAGATTCCTGTCCCTGCCATAAAGAGGGATTTTGTGTTTCAGCGGTAATCGCTGTCAATGATTGCCGAAAAGTCGCCACGTATTTGCTGTAAACACATGCCTCTGTGTCTTGTACCAGGAGGAAGTATTGATTCGTTCGAGTTCACATCAAGGTCTGTTTAGAAAAGATTATTCAGCGTTATATCCCGCCGACATCATCTGATTATCATTTCCTGAATTGACTTTAAGAGGCTGTTAATGCATCAACACGTCTCAAAATGTGAGTTGAATAATTATCACTCAACAGTCACAACACTTAAGATGTTTTCTAATTGTGAGGAGAAATCAGTCAATCAATAAATTAGATCTTTTGATCCCAAGCTGGAAAAAAAACTATTCTTCACAGAGCATTAATTTAGGTAGTTAGTTATATTAAATACATGTTCTTATACAGATGAATTTCAGTTCATCAGGTTTGTTTCACATGTTATAACACAGGTGCAACAGGGAGGCAACTATTGTCATTTCTTTGAGATATTTAGAAGCTTAAAGTGTCTCCACTGGGACATGTCTCCATGCTTTAATGTTCAAAAAGCTCTTTATTGTTCTCATGCTGCCTGTGCTGCAGCACCTCTTTTCACCCTCTGTCTGAAACCAGAGCCCTGCTCTGATTGGTTAGCTGGCGGGATCTGTTATGATTGGTCAACGTCTTAAAGCTGTCCCGCCCCTTACGGTACGTCCACACAGCAGCTTTTCAAAAATCTTGAAAATCTTGGAGCTGGGCGTGTCTGACAGCTTGGGGATTCTTTGCAAGCAATGCGACCAACAACCAATCACATGAATCTCCCGCCCCCGACATACAAAGCAAAAAACCCCGGGGATTTTATGCGAGCAATATATATATATATATATATATATAATATATATATATATATATAAATAAACTCCCCAAACAGGCGAAAACCTACCAGTTTCACCCACTGTCTCTGCCCACCCTCCCTCCATGCCTGGTTCCTCCGGTTTGTATCCCGTTAATAGTTCTGGTCGTAAAGAACCGGGTGATTTGCTACCGTAATTTCTCGTTTGGAATATGAGGAAATGAACTGCGGTCTGGTTCTCCCTGCTTACACGCGGTTTGATTGGCTAGCGCTTCTACTGTCAGATTTGCATAAACGTGTTTGATTGGCTGACGCTTCCCGCTCAGCTTCAAAAGTTGAACATTGCTCAACTTTTGAATCCTGGACATCCTGGAAATCTTCGCTTCGCTCCCCCACAATGCAGTTCGGGGAAAAGCGAGGCAAAGTGACGTCATCCCCATTCAAAGTCAACGGGCAGAGAAGCGTTGGAAGCGGTGGAAGATTCGTCTAAAGCTGCTGTGTGGACGACGTACCGTTAGTCTATCACGTACAATGTGTTGGAGCGCTAGCCAATATGAGCTTGAGTGTTGCACAGTGATGTTACAGAAGTACACAAAGGAGCCCAATGGAGGCAGTGGGGGGAGTGTGTGGGAGAGAAACCTAAATAACACACTACAGGAAAGGGGAAACCCCAAAAGCATCATTTTAACTTTCCTCACCTTCAAATAGTTTTAGTTTAGATAGAGATGCTGGAGTTCATTGGTTCATCCTCTCACTGTTCCCCCCCTCAGACCCACCTGAACCCGTGCTTCGTTCAGTCGTTGCTGTCGGACGACCCTCGCCCTCTGCAGAGAGACGTCTGGCTCCCTCTTCAGGATGGAGATGTATTCTCGCTGATGCCGGGTCAGTTTATCTACAGGGTGGTGGCCGTGGGCGGAGGAGACCGCACTCCCAGGTACTTAAACATCTGAAACACGCTCAATGTCAAGAGATGAGAGATGTCCCCGTCTTCGTGGGTAATTAAACGGAGACGGGGGACGCTGCTCTTCACTGTTTGATGACAGTCTTATCTTTTATCTTTGCACGGCAGAGAGAGTGAGGTTCAGTTCAAGTGTTTTGTGTTGACTCAAATTAAAACCCAGCATTAAGGAGAAGATTGATTCATGCAGTCTTTGAGCTTCTGCAGTCTTTTATCTATGAGGTACCTTCCCTCGTGTTGTCCTGAAGATCTCTCTTTGAAGTTTAGATCAAGCACACGGGAAGAAGACACTCCAGAAGGTGTCCGCGCTGTTCAGACCAGCCTCATCTTAAATTCATGAGAAACTGAAGGTTGCTTCAGAGCGACAGCATGAAGGCTCTCGTTTCACATCATCCTTTCTCTCAGGAAAATCTCTGTCAGTTGTTAAAAAGTTTTAAAAGTGGACTTCAAGCTTAATTGTTCCGACTGAATGTCATCGAATCGGCCACAAACCAGCTTATTGATCTTTATGTGACTGAAACAAGAAGACAAAACAAAACCAACCCCCTCTCCAGGACACATTAACACACACTTTTACACAAACGCACACATATATACAGCACCTCAGTGTATAGAGGTTATATAAGGTAACTTTATGAAACCCAAACCCAGTCTGCTCTGATTGGTTAGCTGGCCGGCTCTGCTGTGATTGGTCAACCGCAAAGAGATGTCCCGCCCCTTAGCCTATGACGTACAATGTGTTGGAGCGCTAGCCAATAGAAGCGCACGTGTTACAAATTGATGTCACTTTGTTCCTGAAGTAAACAAAGGAGTCCAATCGAGGTGTTTCAGGCAGGAAGGGGGAGGGGGAGGGGAGAGAAACCTTTGCAGACCAAAACACCTATATAACACACGACAGGAAAACCCCCATGAAGCAAAATAGGGACTCTTTAAACTAGTCTCCTTTGTGTCATGAATTCAGATTGCTACTTTCACAAACATGAGGATGAATGTTTGATCTAAAGTATTGTTTTCTTCCCGTAGGAACAGTCAGATGTTTGAAGAAGCAGAAAAAGAAGAAGAGGAGGAGCGTCTTGTTTCTCCTGAGCCAGATGTTGAACCACCTCCTGCTGTTGGACAGTCTCTTCCTCAGGAGGAGGCGACACCAGCAGCTCCGTCAGAACAGCGGGACGCCGACAAAAGAAGTTTAACAAAGGTTTGTTCAAGTCTTTATCAGCAGAGACGCAACAGAGCAGGAAGTATATATTTGTGTAATGCTTAATTTATAGAGATGTTATACCGTATGTCAGACAACACATGAACATGCAGTATGCTACCTTCTCAAGGTAAGTACATGTGAGGAAAACAAGTCGAATTGGAACGGAAACAAAAAATCGTTTCAATTATAGCCAATACATATATTAAAATCATGTTCCAGAAGTAAACAGCGTGAGCAGTGGCTCGTCTGGTCTTCAACCTTCCTAAATGTTCCCACACCACGCCGCTCCTCCGCTCCCTCCACTGGCTTCCGGTAACTGCTAGAATCCACTTCAAGACACTGGTACTTGCGTACCATGCTGCGAATGGATCTGGCCCTTCCTACATCCAGGACATGGTTAAACCGTACACCCCAGCGCGTGCACTCCGCTCTGCACCAACCAAACGGCTCGCTGCACCCTCGCTGCGAGGGGGACCCAAGTTCCCATCAGCAAAAACACGTGGGTTTGCTATCCTGGCTCCAAGATGGTGGAATGAGCTCCCCATTGACATCAGGACAGCAGATAGCTTACACACCTTCCGGCGCAGACTGAAACCTCATCTCTTTCGACTCCACCTCGAGCGATAGAACTATTACAAAGCACTTGTATACTAATAAAGGGCTGGCTTATCTAAAGCCAGTTGAGTAGCACTTGAAATGCTTGGCTCTATGAAACCTGATGTACTTTATGATTCTGTTTTCTTCAAGGTTGTGTCTTCCTGGTCGAACGCACTTATTGTAAGTCGCTTTGGATAAAAGCGTCAGCTAAATGTAATGTAATGTGAAAACAAACAGGGCCAAGGTTTGCTTTGATATTCCTTAATGAATCAGTTAAGGGTGCAACTGTTAGATGTTCCTCATCAAGTCTTTGATCGATTGCTTTTATGATGAACGGTTAAATGTCTTATATTTTAATTGAATAAAACATAGAGACTGGTTTCTGGAAGTGAAGGGGAGATAGAAGCCATCTCGATCCTAAAGTGTATCTGAAGGAGAGGGAATAATAAACCACAACATGTAGTCGCTGTGTTGTGGGGATGAAAGAACAACACTTAGCCGCAGCACTAGAGGACAGTGATAGACAACCACGGCCTAAACAAACTTCTCCTCCATTTCCTAGAGCAGGGGTCGAACTCAATTTCATCCCGGGCCACATCAGCATTATGGTTGCACTCAAAGGGCCGGTTGTAATTTAAATTATATATAAATATACATTTAAGCAATAGCTCACGCCAGGCCGTGGTATATGCTCATTATATCACAGCTAAGGGGCGTGGTTCGGCCCGACGAGAAGCGGTTTGCTTTTCAGCCCGAGCGGTATACTGTGTTTCTCAGACGCGGAGGGATACTGACTTGTTGTGAAAAGTAACTCACGATTCTACCCGTGGTATACGCTCAGTATATCACGGCTAAGAACCAATCAGATTGCTTGATTTGACTTGTCAGTTTTATAAATGTATAATATATATGAAATAATGTATTATATTACATTGTTGGCCCTGCATTGGATTATTATCAGTTCTGGTAATACCTTCCTAGATAACTACGTCTGAAAGCAGAAGTCTAGGGCAAATCATTGAAAGTAAATATTCAACAATTACACCACTTGTATTGTATATTATGTTCTTTGCAAGCTCTTGCGGGGCCACATAAAATTAGGTCGCGGGCCGGATTTGGCCCCCGGGCCTTGAGTTTGACACCCCTGATTGAACTAACCAGGGATTTCTGAACAGTTCCAAGATGTTCAACTAGAAATGCTCACAGCGGCACAAAAACAGTTTTAGTGTAATGTCTTAAAAGAGGTCAGACACTGAGGTTGTCAAAATACATGGGTTAACTGTGACGCTAACAACATCTGTCATTTCTATTTCTACTTGTCTTAAACTGAGACTACAGTAACTTTTACCGGTTAAATGATAAATGTCTCTGCAGGTCTGTGCTCCACTAAAGATCATTGTGTGAAAGAAGGAATCACGTGTAGCTGGATCATCCTTACTGACTATGAGATAAACGCACAGTTCACTGATGCTAAGGGCTTTCTGTTTTCCCTCTCTAAAGGGAGATTCTGCACAACCAGAAGAAGAAGAAGACAAACAAAATGTCCTCTCTCCGTCTGTAACCAGGACAAGAGTTTTACCCGCCTGGATGATGGCGGCAGCAGCAGCTTCACAAAGCGCCGCCTCCTCCTCCTCCATCCCCAAAGGTAACGAGTTCATGTCTTAAAGGTCTCTTCTACGTCAACACGTGTCCCCTCTTCTTCATGTCTCTTCTACATCAACATGTGTCCCCTCTTCTTCATGTCTCTTCTACATCAACATGTGTCCCCTCTTCTTCATGTCTCTTCTACATCAACATGTGTCCCCTCTTCTTCAGGTCTCTTCTACATCAACATGTGTCCCCTCTTCTCATGTCTCTTCAACATCAACATGTGTCCCCTCTTCCTCATGTCTCTTCTACATCAACATGTGTCCCCTCTTCTCCACGTCTCTTCTACATCAACATGTGTCCCCTCTTCTTCATGTCTCTTCTACATCAACATGTCCCCTCTTCTCCATGTCTCTTCTACATCACCATGTGTCCCCTCTTCTCCATGTCTCTTCTACATCAACATGTGTCCCCTCTTCTTCATGTCTCTTCTACATCAACATGTGTCCCCTCTTCTTCATGCCTCTTCTACATCAACATGTGTCCCCTCTTCTTCATGTCTCTTCTACATCAACATGTGTCCCCTCTTCTCCACGTCTCTTCTACATCAACATGTGTCCCCTCTTCTTCATGTCTCTTCTACATCAACATGTGTCCCCTCTTCTCCATGTCTCTTCTACATCAACATGTGTCCCCTCTTCTTCACGTCTCTTCTACATCAACATGTGTCCCCTCTTCTTCATGTCTCTTCTACATCAACATGTGTCCCCTCTTCTTCATGTCTCTTCTACATCAACATGTGTCCCCTCTTCTTCATGTCTCTTCTACATCAACATGTCCCCTCTTCTCCATGTCTCTTCTACATCACCATGTGTCCCCTCTTCTCCATGTCTCTTCTACATCAACATGTGTCCCCTCTTCTTCATGTCTCTTCTACATCAACATGTGTCCCCTCTTCTTCATGTCTCTTCTACATCAACATGTGTCCCCTCTTCTTCATGTCTCTTCTACATCAACATGTGTCCCCTCTTCTTCATGTCTCTTCTACATCAACATGTGTCCCCTCTTCTTCATGTCTCTTCTACATCAACATGTGTCCCCTCTTCTCCATGTCTCTTCTACATCAACATGTGTCCCCTCTTCTTCACGTCTCTTCTACATCAACATGTGTCCCCTCTTCTTCACGTCTCTTCTACATCAACATGTGTCCCCTCTTCTTCACGTCTCTTCTACATCAACATGTGTCCCCTCTTCTTCATGTCTCTTCTACATCAACATGTGTCCCCTCTTCTTCATGCCTCTTCTACATCAACATGTGTCCCTCTTCTTCATGTCTCTTCTACATCAACATGTGTCCCCTCTTCTTCATGTCTCTTCTACATCAACATGTGTCCCTCTTCTCACGTCTCTTCTACATCAACATGTGTCCCCTCTTCTTCACGTCTCTTCTACATCAACATGTGTCCCCTCTTCTCCATGTCTCTTCTACATCAACATGTGTCCCCTCTTCTCCATGTCTCTTCTACATCAACATGTGTCCCCTCTTCTTCATGTCTCTTCTACATCAACATGTGTCCCTCTTCTCACGTCTCTTCTACATCAACATGTGTCCCCTCTTCTTCACGTCTCTTCTACATCAACATGTGTCCCCTCTTCTTCACGTCTCTTCTACATCAACATGTGTCCCCTCTTCTTCATGTCTCTTCTACATCAACATGTGTCCTCTCTTCCTCACGTCTCTTCTACATCAACATGTGTCCCCTCTTCTCCACGTCTCTTCTACATCAACATGTGTCCCCTCTTCTCCATGTCTCTTCTACATCAACATGTGTCCCCTCTTCTCCATGTCTCTTCTACATCAACATGTGTCCCCTCTTCTTCATGTCTCTTCTACATCAACATGTGTCCCCTCTTCTCCATGTCTCTTCTACATCAACATGTGTCCCCTCTTCTCCATGTCTCTTCTACATCAACATGTGTCCCCTCTTCTCCATGTCTCTTCTACAAGGCACCTTTCACCTAGTGGCTGAAATATGTTACAGCATTACTACGTCGAAAACTGTTCCAATATAAATATTTCGTATATCAATATTTTAATAAGCTAGGACACTGGTTAATAATATTGTAGCGTGTTCAAGTAACCAAGGGATATAGTAGTTATCAAATAAGTATAAGATGTGCACAGTTATGATAAGTTTTACAGTTATGTAATGCACTGTTGTTGGGGGAGAGACCGCCCCTTCCATATGAGTGTGTGTGTGTACGGCGGGCATGAGGCGTGCATGACGGGACGAGTTGTGTTCGTATGTGGAAAAGTCATACTCAGTGCGGTGAGCGCTGGCTTTATTGCTACTGTATCCGTAGCAACCCACAAAATAGTTGGGACTGTGTACTGACGTCAGTAAAACAGGTTTTCCCCCCCAATTATTATTATTACTTATATTTAAAAAGCTGAACATGTCAAATCAAGTTAAATAATAATATCAAGTAGTATTATTAATCAGAGAAGACTGCACTTCAATAAACAGGCAGACATCGTAGCTTTTGCTTTCCTGTGATAACTCATCTCATAATCTCTCACAGAATAATTAACTTGTGAGCTGGAGATCACACGGGTCGACAGAGGATTTAGAAGGCATCAGTTAAAAAGCCTCATAATACATTTTCCTTTTTTTCACAATGGGACTGTTTTAAAACACTTGTTCTTTGGTACGTCTTCAGCTCTAATCCCCTGAGTGTCTGAGGGTCTGAGGGAATGAGGGTCTGTTTCGGTGATGTTGTCCAGGTGCACCTGAAAAAAAGCAGACCATCATTGACCTTAAATAAAATCTAATCCACCCTTAATCATGATGACTGCTGGGATATATATATTTGTACCTTTTGTTTATTGGGGTTTTTCAACAGCATACAGTTATTCTATCAGAGCATGCATCAAAAGTATAAACAATTCTTCACTTTATAGAAAAATAGGGAGAGTAACAATGTTAATACGGCTTGACACCAGGGCAAACACAATCCCACACAGACGGGAGAAACAGACAAACAGACAGACAAAGAAAAAAAGGAATAATAAATCAATAGAAAACCAGTCGGCTGACACAAAAATGTCAATAACAAACATAAACGTCAGCACAGCACCTCCTCCCCTGTGTTTGAGGAGCGACTGCTGTGGCAGTTGATGACCTGACATAAACAAGAGACTGAATATGAGAGCAACATGGCAGCTAACCTTTCTCTGTATTTTACAATGATCTTTGATGACTAAAGGAGGACGGTAGATCCTCCTCTCCCCTGAGTGTCTGCTGCTGTAATATTTGCTCTGAGGGAAAGCAGACGCTCCGTGACTTCTTCTCTGCCTCCATTCTGCGCACTTAAAGAGACGAGTGTTCCTGGGAGAAGTGCAGAGATGGAAAAGATCCAGTTTCCTAAGGAGAAACTCGTGATGCTCTCAGTTTAGAAACGTCAGTCTGCTTTCTTTCACTGAGACTTTTCACTGATGTGCTCAAATCTAGAGTTTGACTTCGTTGAAACATGTTGGCTGTGATGGAAAGTAATTGAGTGGCTTTTCTCATGTACTTTGATTCAATACAAGTTTGTGTACTTGCTTAATTTATTTGAGTCATTCTAGTTATTTACTTAATTATTTACTGACTTTAGTTGGTTAGTTAGTTGCTTACTTTCTTACTTATCTACTAACCTACTATATTACTGACTTTCTTACTTACGGTAGTTATTTACCTACAAGTTACTGACTTAGTTAGTTAGATACTTACTTACTTACTTACCTACCTACTAACGTACTAACTTACTTACTTAAGTACTGACTGACCTACTTACTTAGTCAGTTAGTTACTTACTTAATTACTTACTTATGGTGCTTTTCGACTGCAGGACCTAGCACGGCTTAGTACGGTATGGTTAGGCCTTGGTTGGCCAGGCTCACTTTATGCTGCGTTTCCATTACAGTTTACCAACTGGGGTAGTAACTATAGTAACGCAGTGTAGGCGGGGCGATCGGCTGTTCGGCGGGCGGAGCGACGCTGCGTAAAACTGCTGTGACGTCAACTTCAATGAGAGCCCCAGAAAAACAACACAGCCGTTAGCTCTTAGCACTCAATCAATCAATCAATCAATGTTTATTTATATAGCCCAATATCACAAATGTTACATTTGTCTCAGTGGTCTTCACAGTGTGTACATAATATCAGTATGACAATACGACACCCTCTGTCCTTAGACCCTCTGTCCTTAGACCCTCTGTCCTTAGACCCTCACATCGTACAAGGAAAAACTTCCAAAGAAAACCCAGTTTAAAGGGAAAATGGGAGAAACCTCAGGGAGAGCAACAGAGGAGGGATCCCTCTCCCAGGACGGACAGACGTGCAATAGATGCCGTGTGTAAATTGAAAAGATAATACATTTGCAACATAGGTAGTCCAAATGTTTGGAAATGCATGCGTGTATAATAGGAAGATGAATCCACGAGGATATCCATCCAGGACCGATGATCCAGGACCACAGCCACGACTCAAGATCCAGCGCTCGCGATCCAGGACACAGGACCGCAGGATCATCCATGACTCCGGATCCCGGCGCATATAGACACCAAAAAGAAAGACATTTGGGGAAGCTGGGTTAATGGGAACATGAGAGTACACGGGTATAGACAGAGAGAAGGAGGAAGTAAGATGCTCAGTATCTAACTCAGAGCTCACAGCTCCTCATATCTGTTCAGAAACTAGACAACATTTAAACAAGTACAAACCACAGACTGCCTATGTCATGGCGAACACAGTCGCTGGTTTATTTATGTCTGTACTGTATAGGCCGTTGTTGTGAGTGTGGACGGTCGGAGCATATATAACGTTAGCTTAGCCTGATCGATCCGATCTCTATTCAGAAAACACGCATTTTAAAAGGTTTTCCGCCTGCCGTCTTTCTGCAGGCCGGTATCAGTATGTTGTTACTTCGGTATCATTTTGAAACGTGTATTACAATTAAATCACGTTAAATATGTTCATTTTGTTGTAGTTGTAGCTAGGGATGCTCGATTATGGCAAAAATCATAATCTCGATTATTTGGGTCAATAATTGATATCACGATTATTAAAAACGATTATCCATTTACTTTGAAAACGTAAATTTATTAGAGAATTTTTTTTAACAGTATGTTTTTATCAGTTTACCCTGAACTATAAGTATAATTCAACTGGGAAAAAAAAGTAATACAAAAAAAAAGTAATAATAAAAATAAAATATAATCGTTTTATTTCGATTACGTTGTTTTCGTGATCGTTGCAAGCCATAATCGTACTTGCGATTAAAATACGATTAATTGAGCAGCCCTAGTTGTAGCCCCCTTGCCAGCGATTCTCTCTGACCATTCAGCAGTCGAGAGTGTTTACGTCACTCGGTTAGCATACTCAGCCCGGTTGTTGGTCCGGTTGTTGGCCCGGTTGTTGGCCCGGTAAGAACCTCGATTTTGGAGGGCCAGAAAAAGGTGAAAAAGTAGCCCTGAGCCGGAACTACCCCTAGTGGAAAAGCGCCATTAGAGACTGACTTACTTTCTTGTTTGCCTACTTACCTACTAAATTACTGACTTACTTAAGTACTTACTGACTTACTTAAGTACTTACTAACCACCTTACTTAGTCAGTTAGTAAGTTACTCTACTTTCTTATTTACCTACTTGCCTACTAAATTAGGTACTTAGTTACTTATCTACTTACCTTCTAAATTACTTAATTAGTTACTTACTTACCTCCTTACCTACTAAATGACTCACTTACTTGGCTACCTATTTTAAATGAAAAGCTTTGTCTTTTATTATGTCTTGTGATCTGAGTGTTGAGTTGTGTGTGGAAACAATTTCACCAAGAGGACATTTATCCTGTTCAATATTGTTTAACATATTCAGTAATTCACAATATTCAAAGATTAGAGACAAGTCTTTGATAAAAGATTAAAAAAGATAAAGTTAAAAACAGATGTATTGGTTATTGTACTCCTATCGACATTGTTTGTTGCTGTTTTTAACATTGAACTACATTTTGTGTGCATTTCTGTGAAAAACAAGTGAATCAAAAACAACTTTTGTATTTTCTCCTCCATTTATGTTCAATCAGCTTTAAAGAGAAGTAAAGGACCTTCAACCAGCACTGAAGGACCTTCAACCAGCACTAAAGGACCTTCAACCAGCACTAAAGGACCTTCAACCAGCCCTAAAGGACCTTCAACCAGCACTAAAGGACCTTCAACCAGCACTAAAGGACCTTCAACCAGCACTAAAGGACCTTCAACCAGCACTAAAGGACCTTCAACCAGCACTAAAGGACCTTCAACCAGCACTAAAGGACCTTCAACCAGCACTAAAGACCTTCAACCAGCACTAAACCAGCAAAACAGGCCACGCCCACCAAGACCTCCTCGTCTGAAGAGGAGCTCAGCGAGGAGGAATTGCCGAAGAAGAGAAGGAGGAAGATGAGTGATGAACAGCAGGAAGCCACTCAGTCTAAAACAGTTGAGTTATTAGCGAGTACATGTGGTTATTGACGTTTTTTACTGCCCTTTGTGTTTGTTTTATTAATGTATTCATTGTTAATCCAAATAAGACTTACTCTCAGTCTTGAAATGTAAAGGATCTACCTTATATGCTTTACACTTCACTAGGAACAATACGTTTACGTCTTTGTCCGTTCCTAGGATGTTCCTTCAGAGCAGCCTTCAGGTCGTCTTCAGAGCGAATCCAACAGATCTGGGATCAGCGACGTGTCTGACGGCTTCCCTACGGAGGAGGACGAGGAGGACGAGGAAGGAGGAGCAGGAACATCTGCAGCTAACACCGAAACACAGACGAGTAAAATCAGTCAATCTGAGGACGAGGAGAAGAAGATCAAGAACGGACGACAGCAGACTAAGCGAGCAGATGCCAGACTCAGGACGCCGTGTCCGTACGGGAAGAACTGCTACAGGTAAACTGAGAATCAGCACAACAGCTGAGCTTCTTTCGAGCCCGGACAGAGAGATGTGAGAAGTGGATAAACATGAAACAAGGAACACATGAAATAAAGCTTCTCTGAGATCTCTCTCTGCTTTTAGCCTCGAGAGATCCTGCGTCTTCAAGATAAGATAAAGAGTCGTCCACAAACATAACGGCTAAAAAGGAATTCTGTTTTCACAAAGTAAGGAAAATAATCTCACGGATTTACAAAGCTCCTAAACTAACGACTTTCCCTGTAATCAGTCAAAACGTTGTCGTTCACAGGATGACGAATCGCCCAAGTGTAGAGTCAACCAAATCCCCCCAAAAGTACACATCTCAAGTTTATTAATTGTCATTTTTTCAAAGCTTTGGCCCTAAAAAACGGATCTTAATCGCGACAAAATAAACACAAAACTGTCTTCATGGATGAGATAAGATACGAGGTACTTTATTGATAAAATATTGGAACATTTTTGCGTTGCAGCAGCATAAAGAACAACAAAAAACAAGGCATTGCACATAAGTAGAAATTAAAGAGTAGAAATCAACAATACTAGAATTTAAACATCTTGAGATACAATTAAAACAGCATGAAACAGTAGAAAATATACACAAATCGATCAACTCTGACTGTGGCTGCGAGGGAGTGCGGTCGTCTTTCAACCAGAAGGTCGTGGATTCGATCCCAGCCCGTGCAGCCAACATGTCGATGTATCCTTGGGCAAGATAATTAACCCTGAGTTGCTCCCGATGGCCAACGGTGTGTGAATGTTAGGTCCTAGAGCAGTGTTTCTCAAACGTTTTCATACCAAGGACCACTTAACCAATAAAAAAATACTCGCGGACCACCTTACTCCACAAATATCCAAAAACACATCGTTTTTTATAAATCGCCTGAGAATGGTACAAACAAGTGGCCCCATGTGTGATGAAGGTGTTGCGCTGGGCTATTTCATGCAATCGAAAGTGAAACTTAAGCTCGCTCCATTGCGGAGATATTCCCGCGAGAGTGCGGAAAACTTAAATTAATTTATTGATTTCAAATGTGAAATGTTACCAATATACTCACGGACCACTAGGGGGCGCTCACGGACCACCAGTGGTCCGCGGACCACACTTTGAGAAGCACTGTCCTAGAGTAACACTGCTCTGTATGAATGGGTGAACGACATGTAGTATGTAAAGCGCTTTGAGGGGTCGTAAAGACTGGGTAAAGCGCTACATAAGTCCAGTCCATTTACCATGTACCAATATAAAGCAGGATGTTATTTACATGAAGAGTGTATGGAATGGAATATTAAATGTAATGTATACAACAAGCAAGATGGAGACGGGTGTGATGGGTGACGAACCTTTCGTGTTTATCAAATATTTTAGTGCTATTGTTACTATTGTTATTGTCTTGTGGTTTTTGCAACTTATATATATAGAGAGATAATATATATATGGAGAATATATTCCATAAATATCTCTAGAAATGCTAATTCTAATTTGTTACACGACCTGTTTGCCTTTCTTAAAAAATAAGTGCTCCATATTTGGAGGAAAACACAAATGGTCATCCTCGAACTGGACAGCTGAACCTTGTATGGAGGCGTGTGGTGCAGTGGGTTGTGCGTTGATGTTCTGGATCAGGGGGGCACAGGTTCAAACCCCACTGCAGTCAGCATGTCGTTGTGTCCCTGAGACACTTCACCCCAAAGTGCTCCTGTGGGGGTTGCCCACAGTATTGAGTATGGATAAGCGTCTAACAAGTGACATGTAATGTAATGTATGTCAGCCTCCGTGTGAATGTGTATGAATGTGTATGAATGTGTGTGAATGCTGACTTGTATATAATAATAATAATATATGACACTTATATAGCACTTTTCTAGAAACTCATAGACGCTTGTGTAAAGCGCTTTGAGGGGTTGTAAAGACTGGAACAAAGCTATATGAATGCAATCTATTTACCACCACAGTATGTAGCTCTAAAGGAACATTTTGCCCCAGCCTGTGGTTTAAATTCTCCAAAATGTCCAGTGTTGGTCCTTTTTGAATAAAAATGCACATCCTGTAACGAGGGACACGCAGCAGGTTGGAAACATGCTGTTCCAATGTTCAATGTGCAGACTCTCCATTATGTTTCTCAAGACCTCTCGTCACCTTCCTGTTTGTTTCTGCAGGAAGAACCCGATGCATTTCCAGGAGAGCAGCCACCCCGGGGACACCGACTACGAGGAAGAGGAGGAAGATGAGACGCAGGAGGAAGACTTACCCGAGTGTCCTTTCGGCACCGACTGCTACAGGTGAGATATAACAGCATGGACTATAAAGGGAGGGATTGAAAGGCATGATGGGAAACCTGATGAAGCTGATATGAATGGAACAACATTACAAGATGCTCCTTAATAGTGCAAGAGGACAAGCAGAAGAAGAGCTCTGTATCAGAGGTCGAGCTGCACAATTAATCTAATCAAAATCACTAAATTGACTAACGCAATAACCAAATTACAGTAAGCGCAATAAAGGCAAAATATATGTAAATATTATTCTGAAATGATTGTGGTGCTCCAGATCCTCCATCCAAAATCAAACCATGATCATTTTATTTTATATTTCCCAATGATAATGTGAATCCATCGTCATCATATTATCTGGAGCCACATTATAATGAATATGTTTAATAAATGGTAATTTTTTCACAATTGCAATAAAGAGTTAAAAATAATCGCAATTCAGTACATTTTTCCACATGTGCAACCCATGTGTTTCAGAGTAAAACACACACACGTCACACACACACACGTCACACACACACACGTCACACACACACACGTCACACACACACACGTCCCACAGACACACATCCCACAGACAAGTCATTTTAATCAGGGGGTGCGGTAAATTGTCAATGGGGGAGGGGGGGGTGCTCGTGATTTGTCAACGGGGGGAGGTAGCGTCGCTGCGGTGACACGGTGGACCTCCGTCGCCTGTCAGCGCAACTTCAATGATGCCGTTTAAAAACACATTAAGGGCGGTGCCGGCCGTTCTGTGATTCTCCAGATTCTAGGGGGTGCACCCCTACTTCCTGCAGCTATGCACACACGTCCCACACACACACACACACGTCACACACACACACACACACACACACACACACACACACACACACACACACACACACTTCCCATGTATAACATTCTGTTAACCCTAACCCGCAACAATAGGCTAAAAAATGCATTAAAAAAATCCGTCTGTTTCACAATGACTTTGTAATGACTGAGAAAACGTAATTTATTTTTGCCATAGCACTTGTTTTAAGAAAACACCGTGACGCTGACTTTGCCTTTTTGTTCCCTGACAGGAAAAATCCTCTTCACAGGAAAGAATACAAACACACAAAGAAGCCAGGTAGGATGTTTCACCGTCTTTATTCTTTTAAAATGAAATTGAATAAATGAGTCTTCGCTGGACTAACACAATACATTTTAATAGCAAAAATAGTTCTCCATGCAAGGTGACGAGAGCTTCTTTAAAAGCCATTACCTCAGATATTATACACACGTGATAGCCTTTAAAATGGCTTAGTTATTTAACATATTCTCTTGTTGTAGTATATTAGGAATTTTAATGAATAATAGGGCAGACATGTTTGAATATGATTCATTCGTTTGTTTGATCGTAAGATTCTGCTCATCTTCAGGTCCATATCAGTATGAAGTGTCTCTACTTTAAAGAGTCCTCTCCTGCTGATGTTCAGGTGTATATCAGTATGTAGTGTCTCTACTTTAAAGAGTTCTCTCCTGCTGATGTTCAGGTGTATATCAGTATGTAGTGTCTCTACTTTAAAGAGTCCTCTCCTGCTGATGTTCAGGTGTATATCAGTATGTAGTGTCTCTACTTTAAAGAGTCCTCTCCTGCTGATGTTCAGGTGTATATCAGTATGTAGTGTCTCTACTTTAAAGAGTCCTCTCCTGCTGATGTTCAGGTCATATCAGTATGTAGTGTCTCTACTTTAAAGAGTCCTCTCCTGCTGATGTATATCAGTGTGTAGTGTCTCTACTTTAAAGAGTCCTCTCCTGCTGATGTTCAGGTGTATATCAGTATGTAGTGTCTCAACTTTAAAGAGTCCACTCCTGCTGATGTTCAAGTGTATATCAGTGTGTAGTGTCTCTACTTTAAAGAGTCCTCTCCTGCTGATGTTCAGGTCATATCAGTATGTAGTGTCTCTACTTTAAAGAGTCCTCTCCTGCTGATGTTCAGGTGTATATCAGTATGTAGTGTCTCTACTTTAAAGAGTCCTCTCCTGCTGATGTCATATCAGTATGTAGTGTCTCTACTTTAAAGAGTCCTCTCCTGCTGATGTTCAGGTGTATATCAGTATGTAGTGCCTCTACTTTAAAGAGTCCTCTCCTGCTGATGTTCAGGTGTATATCAGTATGTAGTGTCTCTACTTTAAAGAGTCCTCTCCTGCTGATGTATATCAGTATGTAGTGTCTCTACTTTAAAGAGTCCTCTCCTGCTGATGTTCAGGTGTCAGTATGGAGTGTCTCTACTTTAAAGAGTCCTCTCCTGCTGATGTTCAGGTGTATATCTGTCTCTACTTTAAAGAGTCCTCTCCTGCTGATGTTCAGGTGTATATCAGTATGTAGTGTCTCTACTTTAAAGAGTCCTCTCCTGCTGATGTTCAGGTGTATATCAGTATGTAGTGTCTCTACTTTAAAGAGTCCTCACCTGCTGATGTTCAGGTGTATATCAGTATGAAGTGTCTCTACTTTAAAGAGTCCTCTCCTGCTGATGTTCAGGTGTATATCAGTATGTAGTGTCTCTACTTTAAAGAGTCCTCTCCTGCTGATGTTCAGGTGTATATCAGTATGTAGTGCCTCTACTTTAAAGAGTCCTCTCCTGCTGATGTTCAGGTCCATATCAGTATGTAGTGTCTCTACTTTAAAGAGTCCTCTCCTGCTGATGTTCAGCTGTATATCAGTATGTAGTGTCTCTACTTTAAAGAGTCCTCTCCTGCTGATGTTCAGGTGTATATCAGTATGTAGTGTCTCTACTTTAAAGAGTCCTCTCCTGCTGATGTTCAGGTCCATATCAGTATGTAGTGTCTCTACTTTAAAGAGTCCTCTCCTGCTGATGTTCAGTGTATATCAGTATGTAGTGTCTCTACTTTAAAGAGTCCTCTCCTGTGATGTTCAGGTGTATATCAGTATGTAGTGCCTCTACTTTAAAGAGTCCTCTCCTGCTGATGTTCAGGTGTATATCAGTATGTAGTGTCTCTACTTTAAAGAGTCCTCTCCTGCTGATGTTCAGGTGTATATCAGTATGTAATGTCTCTACTTTAAAGAGTCCTCTCCTGTTGATGTTCAGGTGTATATCAGTATGTAGTGCCTCTACTTTAAAGAGTCCTCTCCTGCTGATGTTCAGGTGTATATCAGTATGTAGTGTCTCTACTTTAAAGAGTCCTCTTCTGCTGATGTTCAGGTGTTTATCAGTATGTAGTGCCTCTACTTTAAAGAGTCCTCTCCTGCTGATGTTCAGGTGTATATCAGTATGTAGTGTCTCTACTTTAAAGAGTCCTCTCCTGCTGATGTATATCAGTATGTAGTGTCTCTACTTTAAAGAGTCCTCTCCTGCTGATGTTCAGGTGTATATCAGTATGTAGTGTCTCGACTTTAAAGAGTCCACTCCTGCTGATGTTCAAGTGTATATCAGTGTGTAGTGTCTCTACTTTAAAGAGTCCTCTCCTGCTGATGTTCAGGTCCATATCAGTATGTAGTGTCTCTACTTTAAAGAGTCCTCTCCTGCTGATGTTCAGGTGTATATCAGTATGTAGTGTCTCTACTTTAAAGAGTCCTCTCCTGCTGATGTATATCAGTATGTAGTGTCTCTACTTTAAAGAGTCCTCTCCTGCTGATGTTCAAGTGTATATCAGTATGTAGTGCCTCTACTTTAAAGAGTCCTCTCCTGCTGATGTTCAGGTGTATATCAGTATGTAGTGTCTCTACTTTAAAGAGTCCTCTCCTGCTGATGTATATCAGTATGTAGTGTCTCTACTTTAAAGAGTCCTCTCCTGCTGATGTTCAGGTGTATATCAGTATGTAGTGCCTCTACTTTAAAGAGTCCTCTCCTGCTGATGTATATCAGTATGTAGTGTCTCTACTTTAAAGAGTCCTCTCCTGCTGATGTTCAGGTGTCAGTATGGAATGTCTCTACTTTAAAGAGTCCTCTCCTGCTGATGTTCAGGTGTATATCTGTCTCTACTTTAAAGAGTCCTCTCCTGCTGATGTTCAGGTGTATATCAGTATGTAGTGTCTCTACTTTAAAGAGTCCTCTCCTGCTGATGTTCAGGTGTATATCAGTATGTAGTGTCTCTACTTTAAAGAGTCCTCACCTGCTGATGTTCAGGTGTATATCAGTATGAAGTGTCTCTACTTTAAAGAGTCCTCTCCTGCTGATGTTCAGGTGTATATCAGTATGTAGTGTCTCTACTTTAAAGAGTCCTCTCCTGCTGATGTTCAGGTGTATATCAGTATGTAGTGCCTCTACTTTAAAGAGTCCTCTCCTGCTGATGTTCAGGTCCATATCAGTATGTAGTGTCTCTACTTTAAAGAGTCCTCTCCTGCTGATGTTCAGCTGTATATCAGTATGTAGTGTCTCTACTTTAAAGAGTCCTCTCCTGCTGATGTTCAGGTGTATATCAGTATGTAGTGTCTCTACTTTAAAGAGTCCTCTCCTGCTGATGTTCAGGTGTATATCAGTATGTAGTGTCTCTACTTTAAAGAGTCCTCTCCTGCTGATGTTCAGGTGTATATCAGTATGTAATGTCTCTACTTTAAAGAGTCCTCTCCTGTTGATGTTCAGGTGTATATCAGTATGTAGTGCCTCTACTTTAAAGAGTCCTCTCCTGCTGATGTTCAGGTGTATATCAGTATGTAGTGTCTCTACTTTAAAGAGTCCTCTTCTGCTGATGTTCAGGTGTTTATCAGTATGTAGTGCCTCTACTTTAAAGAGTCCTCTCCTGCTGATGTTCAGGTGTATATCAGTATGTAGTGTCTCTACTTTAAAGAGTCCTCTCCTGCTGATGTATATCAGTGTGTAGTGTCTCTACTTTAAAGAGTCCTCTCCTGCTGATGTTCAGGTGTATATCAGTATGTAGTGTCTCGACTTTAAAGAGTCCACTCCTGCTGATGTTCAAGTGTATATCAGTGTGTAGTGTCTCTACTTTAAAGAGTCCTCTCCTGCTGATGTTCAGGTCCATATCAGTATGTAGTGTCTCTACTTTAAAGAGTCCTCTCCTGCTGATGTTCAGGTGTATATCAGTATGTAGTGTCTCTACTTTAAAGAGTCCTCTCCTGCTGATGTATATCAGTATGTAGTGTCTCTACTTTAAAGAGTCCTCTCCTGCTGATGTTCAAGTGTATATCAGTATGTAGTGCCTCTACTTTAAAGAGTCCTCTCCTGCTGATGTTCAGGTGTATATCAGTATGTAGTGTCTCTACTTTAAAGAGTCCTCTCCTGCTGATGTATATCAGTATGTAGTGTCTCTACTTTAAAGAGTCCTCTCCTGCTGATGTTCAGGTGTTTATCAGTATGTAGTGTCTCTCCATGCTTTAATGTTCAAAAAGCTCTTTATTGTTCTCATACTGCCTGTGCTGCGGCACCTCTTTTCACCCTCTGTCTGAAACCAGAGCCCAGTCTGCTCTGATTGGTTAGCTGGCCGGCTCTGTTGTGATTGGTCAACCATTAGAGATGTCCCGCCCCTTAGCCTAAATAATTGCGATCACAATTTATCCCACTAATCATCAAAATGTCCTTGAAACTCTGAATATGTCACTATCGCACATACTGGGATCACTGTACCAAAGAAACTATTGTTTTTATTGCATTGGAAACATTATTGTATTGAAAAATAAAAATAAAACAAACTTAAAGGTCGCCTATCATGCTATTTGTAGGCAATAGCATAG
Organism: Champsocephalus esox; assembly: GCA_036324585.1. Lineage (NCBI taxonomy): Eukaryota > Metazoa > Chordata > Actinopteri > Perciformes > Channichthyidae > Champsocephalus > Champsocephalus esox. The sequence goes on along the minus strand of CM070480.1, from coordinate 9,958,752 downwards.
GTCTCACATATATCAAAAATATATTAAAAACATGTCTATGAAGTGTTTTGCTCGAAATACCAAACAGATCAGCATTCTAGCCATGCCTCATGACCCCTCTATTTCACTTCCTGTTTCAATAGTGCTGATTTTGGGTATAAAGCTTTAAAAAAAATAGTGATAATAAAAAAGGAGGGGCGGAGCTTATGTGGGACCCGGCAGCTACTGTCTAAACTAAATGCTGCGGTGATGAAACTTCATATCATGGATTATCAAGGATTATCTCTGAAACAGTCTGGAGCTCAAAGGCTTTCTCTCTTGCCGGTTACACCACAAGGTGAGTTCCTTTTGACTTCCTGCTTCTTCACACACATGCTCTCCAGTGCAGGTTAGCTCTGAGTGTTAGCGATGCTAATGTAAGCACCGACCATATTACGTCCAAAACAGTCGGGCATTGTTTCTGATAGCAGCTTTCTGATTGGGCCGTGGGTCCACATTTCAGATATGACGTCATATCGGACGCAAATCTGGATCAGCTCCGTTGTAGCCCCGTTTTTAGAGATTTGGGTACGGAGGAAAAGAGAGAGGGTTTTATTTTCTGACGCTGCATATTTATGTATAAAAGACGCCAAAAAGTGCATTTTGCATGATAGGTCCCCTTTAAATAAGGTCGTCATAGATCATGAGGTCCCCCTGCTTCAAATAAAAGATCAGTACATAATACAAATTCGCAGCATTGTGAGAGTCTGTTCTTTCTTGCATGATAATTCCTCAGTTAGAAAAACTAATCTGGCCTCTTTTCCCACTTTTCTATCATGATTTTAACTTGAAAGCGAGCTCAGGATTTCCACAATCATCCCAATAATGGAAACGCACCACAATCTACTTATTGTGAGTGTTTATTATTGTGACGTACATTAGGGATTAGCAACCAACTCATAGCCTGAAGAAGAAGAGGCATCACAGGTGTGTGTGTGTGTGTGTGTGTGTGTGTCCCACCCACACACACACACACACACACACACACGCGCGCGCGCGCGTCATCAAATCTGATCAGGATATATAAACTCACAGCGGCCCATTGATTTTTTTTTGTTAGCGGCCTCTATAATGTAATCAAGAGCCTTTCCGAACATACCCCCCCCTTTTCGGACCCCTCAAACACACACACACACACACACACACACACACACACACACACACCATTGACTAACCGAACCTCTCTCAACTGATTTGAAACGCGTCTCTCCTCGGCAGCGTTTGCATTTTGAGGCCTTCAGTTGACATTTACTTAACGCTTATTTACGGACGACTCGACAATCTCTTGTGATTTAAGACGCCGCCGTGTCTCAATCTCAAGAGACCGTAAAAATGACGCCTCCAATTATTTCTTTCTTCCACACTGCTGTCCTTTCACCGATGTAGAAAGAAAAGATGTTGATGACTACTGAAGGAAATGCAGTAGAAATCTAAATTATACATCTCCATGTTGACATTTAGCTATAGCAGGGATGTCATTAGGGGCCCTGTTGGTATGCTGGGTCTATTAAGAAGATTATTATTACAACTAGAAAGCCATTAGTGAGAGCAAACCTCTGCCTCGGCTGCACATCCTCATTCCTTCTTTTAATGAACAAATAATGGGTTTGCTGCATTAAAAAACACACTTGCGTTTAAGCAATAATTAGATGTATGTTTGCAAAATGTCTATCTTTCAAGCGAACAAATTATGAAAATGTTCAAAATGCTCCCTTGAAAAAAGGTTTTAACAGTAAGTGGAAAAGCTGGTTACTCATTATATTTGACAAGAACACATTAAAGATGGCTCCAATAGCAATGCTAAAATGCTGATGTTTGGCAAGTAAAATACTGTCCGTTAGGTTAGCTTGGTGGCATGCTAATGTGCTAATTAGCAGTCACTCACAGTGCAGCAGGGGCTGATGGGAACACCGTTACTCATTATGGATTACACGTTACTTGTTAGACGCTTTTATCCAAAGCGACTTACATGCTCAGTACTGTGGACAATCCCCACCAGAGCACTTTGGGGTGAAGTGTCTCAGGGACACAACGACATGCTGACTGCAGTGGGGTTTGAACCTATGCTCCCCTGATCCGAACACCAACGCACTAGTCCACTGCGCCACACGCCTCACGCCTCCACAAAATGGATGAGTTCACAATGCTAGCTGTCTACAAAGTCATCACGGCCCGTCCACACAGCGGCGTGCGTTGAAAGCTTCACCGTTCACTTTGAATGGGGTGACGTCACTTTTCGCGGAACTGCATTGTGGGAAGCGACGCAGAGCTTTGCTGGCGTGGCTCGCTGCAAAAGTTGAGCAATGTTTAACCTTTGACGCCTCGGCAGAAGCGTCAGCCAATCAAACCGCTGCTTGTGTGTAAGGGGCGGGAGATTCATGTGATTGGTTGTTGGTCGAGTTTCAGACACGCCCACCAGCAGGTTTCAACGCACGCCGCGGTGTGGACGGGCCGTGACTCAGTTAAATGATTCAGGCTTAAAAAAAAGTGAATTTGACGACAAGTGGTGGCAGTTCCTCAACCAAAAACCTTATTTTAAAAACTGAAATTTCAAACTTCCCCCTCCTTTCTCCGTCTGTATGTTCTATTCTTTCTAAGTAAAACATAAAGTTCTGCTGAATTCAAAATGAACTCCAGGAACAGCGGCAGATGAAAGACACACATTTCTGTTGTTGCACTTTAAGCCTTTTTGTGTTTCCTGCCTGTGTGACTCACTCACTCTGATAATGCTTTTCCAGCTCGCCCTACCCGCACCGTCCACAAAAAGGTCGGCGGTGATGATGATGATGATGATGAAGGGGACGAGTACGACGACAGCTTCATCGATGACGACAGCGAGGATGCGGGCGATGACTCAGACTACACACCTCCTGTTTCTGACGACAGCGGGAAGGAGGACATCGAGGAGTTACAGAAGGAGGCAAAGACCTTCATGAAGACGAGGAAATAAATACACAACGTCTTGATTTGTGTTGTTTGTTTGTTTCTAAGCTGAACCAGACGGATAAAGTGTAAATACAGATTCGTGTAAATGCTGGTGTTTGTATCTGATCTTCACTTTTAATAAAATGCAATTTATGTTAGTATGGAGTTTATAGAATCTGGTCCCAACTGACCTGTCGAAATCCAACAAAAAGCAGTCCTTAAAACCGTTTTTCTGATTTTAAATCTTATCTTAGATTATCCTGTTTTCTGTCCTCAACATCGGAATTTAACAAACACTCAAATCAGATGTTTTATCAGCTCATATGTGTAATCTAAGCCATGCATTCAGAAACGTTGATATGTGCAGCTATCAAAACCCTGAGGTCAGTCTTCAGGTGATGCATTTATGTCTCACAGCTTCCTCTTGCTCTCTTTGTCTTTATTTTTGTTTTCCTTCTTCCCAAAAGTAGAACTTAGAGAGCTGATTTCAAAATGCACTTATCTACGTCCACAGGTCTCATCTATAAGGGGGAAACCATCCAAAAGCTGTCCTTGAAACCAAATTCTCTCCCCCATACCTCAGTTTTTAGCACCTTTTAATTATCCTTTTTTCTGTCCCTAACATCACATTTAACAAGAACACAAATCAAGGGTTAATAAGCTCAGAAATCTTGTATAAATCAATTAATTTAGTCGTTTATACAACTAGCAAAACAACCTAATACAGCCTCGGTCCTAAGCATTTTATATTCACACATTATGTCAAAAAAGATCATTTTAAAATGCACTAAGTGCTCACGTAGTAGCTGCAAACTGTCCCCAAGCTGCCCCTGAAACCCAATGTTCTCCCTAAACCATTAGCTTTTAGCAACTATAATTACTCTGTGTACGTTAGCATCTAACCTGAACCTGAACCTGAAGTCACTCAGCTCCAGAAATCCTTTTATCATGTATCTTCCAAGTGGACGCGTAACCTCTTTGAAGCAATTAAAAAAAAACGAGTTTCCCTCGGTGGAACAACAACCTACAAGTCGTCATATTGACCTCAAACCAAACGGTGCATTAATACAAGTTTCTGCCTGAAAAGATCCCTCTTGCAGCTTTGAATCGAAGTTTAATTAATACATGTTTGAAGTGAAATACACAAGTTAAGGGCAAACTACTAACTGTTCTTTCTAAAGCACTGACAACGCTATAAAGATTTGGATTGGTCCATTTTAATTGTATTTTTCTAAGGTTTATTATTTTGTTTCAGTGTTTTTCTCAGGTGAAGCTCCATCTCTTCCTGTCTGGGATTGATTTTACTTGTGTAAATATGTACAATTAAGGAGTAGATCTCTTATAATTGCTACTTATATGCTCTTATCATTATTGAATAAATGTATTGTTTTTTATTTCATCGTGATGTTAAACAGAAATGAATCACCAAATGTTTTGACTAGCCTTCCATCACACTCATGTATTTGATTAATCAGCAAGAAAAATATGCACTTTACACCAAATATAGTCACTCAGAGAATATCAGGTCATTCTGATGTAGAGTTTCAAAATAAAACATATTTGATTATCTCATATATGAGCTAACGTCCCTCTATCTTTACATATGAATATATAAAAAACTGTCCATAATCAAAGACACATTTGACTTCAGGGGGATAGCAGACCACCTTAAATATTCACTCAGAGAATATCAGGTCATTCTGATGTACAGTTTCAAAGTAAAATATCTTTGAAGTCTCATATATGAGCTAACGTCCTATTTTATAGCTTTATTTGTTCCTTGAAAGGCAAATAATTTTCTTTCAAAATTATGTAAAATTATGCAATAATGTGTTCATCTCTTTCATGTTAAAGCTGGTAAAGGTGGAGCCAACTGAAATTACTTTAATTTGCTGGGTAGCTTAACCTACAGTATAGTGATACTTCTGAAGCAATTGGAAACAGGACTCGGAGAGACACGGGGGCCCTTTCTCATTTCATCAAATCCCCCTCCTCGACTCCTCGACTCCTCTGTCCTCCGGTAGTGACCCGGAAATGAATTTTAGCACGCCATGTTGAAGGACATCTCATTTCTCTAAATGCACGTCGAGGACCGAGCATCGAGCATCGAGGAGGCTCTCCGGAGGAGCTATAACCGAGGATACACTGATAGCTCCTTCACGGCTCCTTCGCGGAGGCATTTCCGGGAACAGAGATGTTTCAAAGAGTCGTGACGCACGGCCGGACTTATCTCAGCCAATCACAGCTCTGCATGCATCCCCTGGATATTATTTTAGAAACTGCTTTCATCGGGACGCGATGTTTACCTTTACAGAGAGAACAGCTGTGAGGTCCTTGCAGAAAGCAGAGCAGTGTGTATAATATATATCACTCTATAACAGGCCTACTCTCTGTATTTGCTTTAGTTTAGTAGATATCTACAAACAAAGAGTCGATATTTTTTCTAAAACCATTCAGTGCTTCACAATAAAATACACAACGGCTGTAGCCTGATTACTGTAGGTGTGTGTGGTACAGTGTGTGTGTAGATGCAGCGGACAGACAGGTATCAGTTGGTTTGGTGTCCTCTGCTTAACTTGTTGTAATACTTGTAAATAAAACTTTTGGCCCGTAATTTATTTTCCTCATTGCAGCGACCAGAGAGGGGAGAGGGGGGGGGGATATATCCAGTCTCTGATAGTGTTACGTTATTATGAGTGCTCTGTTTGATTCTGAAATTGTATATATTTATATAAATATAATATATACATATATATATATATGTGTGTGTGTCCGCATCTGCAGCCTGTTATTGTCTCATTACACCGCACTGTGAATGAATCAAAGTAAATATATAAGTGGTCATGAACACATCTGTCCATCAGACAGAGGGCTGCTGTGCCTCCTGTCATCATTAATGGACGTCTCTTTAAAATGACCGCTCAGAGGAGAGGAGTTGTCATTTCTCTAACCGCCTGCTGCTTCCCCTCCTCTCTCCTCGGTTCCCCTCCTCGGCTCCTCCGCTCGCATCTCCTGTGGGCGGGACTAAGTCTCGAGGATAAGAGTCGAGGAGGGGAGTCGAGGAGGGGAGTTAGAGAAATGAGAAAGGGCCGAGGAGAGCTGGAAACACTGACGGTTTATTTGGAGCTTCGGTCGGAGAATTCACAAGACATGTCACGGGACCACACGGGTTGAGATGGCACAATCAATTCTGAAGCACTCTTCGGTAGTTCGAAGTTTGAACTAGTTCAGAGCAGGGCTGCTCAATTAATCGTATTTTAACCGCAATTACGATTATGGCTTGCAACGATTACGAAAACAACGTAATCAAAATAAAACGATATTCGTTTTTTTCTCTTTTTTTTTGGTTTTTCAGTTGAATTATACTTAAAGTTCAGGGCCATCAACTGTTAAAAACATTTTTCTCCAATAAATTGATGTTTTCAAAGTAAATGGATAATCGTTTTTAATAATCGTGATATCAATTATTGACCCAAATAATCGAGATTGTGATTTTTTCCATAATCGAGATTATGATTTATTCCATAATCAAGCAGCCCTAGTTCAGAGTATAACAATCAACATCCTTCATCAGCGAGACTAAACAAATATGGACCATGAATCTAACTAGAGCTGTCGTCCTTAGAAAAAATGCGCCAGGAAACCTACGTTCCTAAAAAGAAGGGCTGCTAGATGTCCCTGAACAGTAAACTATCTCAAGGCAGCTTGTGCTCGGTCATAAGCTGACAACAACAACAACAACAACAACAACAACAACAACAACAACAACAACAACAGCGAGACTAAACAAATATGGACCCTCAATCTAACTAGAGCTGTCGTCCATAGGAGAGAATGTGCGCCAGGGAACCCGTTCCTAAAAAGAAGGGCTGCTAGATGTCCCTGATCAGTAAACTATCTCATGGCGGCTTGTGCTCGGTCATAAACTGGCATCAACAATGCGCCCAAGCTGCCCCTGCTTAACAGAGATAGCAGCAATACCCAAGGCCGTAGAACTAATGCCGTGAGAAAGGAGACAGTGAGAAGAGAAAATTATGAACTGTGCCAAAGGTTGAATACCTAAGCAAATTATTCCCCAATGATAATAATAATAATAGTTCATTCTATTTAGAGGCGCCTTTCAAATCGCCCAAGGACACCTTACAATAACATATTAATGAATATTATTTTATATAATAAAGAGTAGAGGATAGATGCATCCAGAGAGCATCACAGAAACGTCACCACATATATTATTAACACACAGGGAGTTAATCCACACACTCAACATCAAACCACTTCCTGTTTCATCTCATTACTTCCTGCTGGAGAAACAACAAGTCATTATATTTACTCATTACAAACAAACACCAGTAAAGGCCATGACTCTGCAAATTAGCTGAGGGATGTTGAAATGTTTCTTTATTCGTTTGGAAAATCGTCCCTTTTTTAACCCCCAATTTACCATCAGCTGGAAAATGCTTCGCCAGGCAGTGAAAACAGAGCGGTTTTACTCGATGAAAATCGTGTCAAAATGGCTTTTTAGAGATTTGTGACGACACAGAATAAAGCAAAATGAACACAATCATAAACATCTACAGTGATACAATGTAACATTCAAACAGCAGTAATATTAATCCCAAAACATCAAGCAGTAAAACACTGACAGGCAAGTTATTACTGCACAATAACTACCTGTACTAACATGTATTGTAAATGCAGGACTTTTACAGTCAGAGAGTATTTTCAAAGTGTCTTATTACTTCCACAGGTCTGGTTATTTCTTCCACTGCTGCTATCACTGAGAACAATTAAAAAGAAACCTCTCCAAATGTTACAGGTCTACATTTGAAACCTAAAAACATTATGTATTTACATTACTTCGCTAAAGGGGAATTTCAAGTTTGATTCTTGCATAAACCATGTCAAAGGAAATCAGATGCAGTAGAATCCAAACTGAGAGTTAACGTGATTATAAACGCCTTATCAACATTTGTCATTATATTATTTGTATCATTATTGTATAAATTAAATAATAACCCCCCCACTTGTCTCTGGCCTCAGACGTGCATTCGCATCATGTTGCTCTGAAATCACATGTGTCAAACTCAAGGCCCGGGGGCCAAATCAGGCCCTTGGTGGATTTAATTTCGGCCCGCAGGATAATTTCTAATTACTATTAGATCTGGCCCGTCGGTATATTGCACGCACACCTTCACTCCATCCTGAGGGTCTCCTCAGCTCAGAGCCTGACCCCAAACATTGATGACCTTGCACCCAAGATGAGATGCCAAGTATCTGAGCTAGCATCGCAGAGCAGCACACTGAGTTTCAATGGATGTTTCCTTCTGCACTTTCTTTCTTGAGACAACAGGGCATGTTTGGTTTTCTCTTTGAGGGAAATAGTTTTTTGAAGCTGTTGTTGGCCTGTGGGAAAATGTAACCATAAGAAGTGACTCTGGAAAAGCTGCAGATAGAGCCATAAGAAATGAATGCAACTGATTATGTAATGCCTGTGAGGATCTATAGAGCAGCAATTGTTTTTGTGTGACGCAACACAGAGAGGCGGCTGCTTTCCTCGATGAAGAAGATGGTTTTTAATCTTCTCCTTGTGGACTTTCTCAAGAGTTTGACTAACAATTGATTCATCCAATCAGCTGCCAAGTAGTTTTTACTTGAGTGCCTTTTCCAAACAGTTTCTAATGACATCTCAGATGCTTTTGTACTTGGAAGTGCCTCCATCTCCCGATTGGACGATACGACTTTGAATGATCCCATGTTGGCGCCTCTTTGATGAGATTCTGGATGTTTAAGCAGATCTTGTAGTTATTCAATTGCTCTTTTTACTGCACTGTCAGTGTACAGTTTTATTATTCCGGCCCGTCCACACAGCGGCGTGCGCTGAAAGCTTCACCATTCACTTTGAATGGGGTGAAGTCACTTTTAGCCGAACTGCATTTTGGGAAGCGTCGTGGAGCGTTGCTGGCGTGGCTCGCTGCAAAAGTTGAGTAATGTTCAACTTTTGACGCCTCGGCAGAAGCGTCAGCCAATCGAATCATATGCCAGTACAAGCTCTAGCCAATCAAACCGCTGCTTGTGTGTCAGGGGCGGGAGATTCATGTGATTGGTTGTTGGTCGAGTGTCAGACACGCCCGCCGGCAAGCGTCAACGCACGCCGCTGTGTGGACGGGCCATTATGCTGCTGTGTTTATTGTATTTTTGTAACTTTGGCACAACAATTTCCTTCTGGATAAATAGAGTCCTATCTTATCTTATCTTATCCAGTTAAATCAGCCCTATATTCGACGTCCTATGTCCTATATTTTGACTTCAGCCTCCCTCCCTCCGTGTCGTCCGTCACTCGGAGAGACAAAGTCCGTGTCTCGGTTTCGACCGAAGACTTTGCCGGAACAAAAGTCACCAGCCTCAGGGGGAACTTTCCCGCCTTCTTCAGACGCTTGGTGTTTTTTCGTACGCTCATAAAGCAGAGGGTGTTGATGACCCCGTTGCTCATCGCGAGGCACTCGATGATGTAGAAGACCACTAAGGAGTTCCTGTCCCTGGATATAAGGGTGGGGTAAAAGTCCCTCAGTAGGGCGTAACCGTAATATGGCGCCCAACACAGGACGTAGGTGACCAGCACCAGAATCAGAACCACCACCGTCCTCCGTCGACTCTGCAGCCGCTTCTGGATCTGCTGCGTCTGGAAACCGGGAACGTCTTTGAACCAAAGCTCCCTGGAGATCTGGATGTAGCAGACGGCCATGACGGTGACCGGGACCATGAACTCCAGGGCGAAGATAAGCAGGAAGTAGGAGCGGTAGTAAAGCTGCTGGTCCACGGGCCAGATCTGAGCGCAGAAGGTCTTGTGGGAACGACCCTCCTTGTGGGGGTACTTGGTCTCAGAGAACATCAAGGCGGAGGGGATGGAGATGAAGATGGGGACGATCCAGACGGTCAGGATCACGCAGTACGCCGTCTGGTGCTTCATACGAGGCCTCAGAGGGTAGAGGATGGCCATGTACCTGCACCAGGACGAGAGAAACACACTGAGATCCAGAGAGGGCAAAAGTACACACATCATTTACTCAAGAAGTACAGATACTCGTGTTTGAAAATACTCTGGTTAAAGTAGAAGTACTGACTAAACTTCTTTACTCAAGTAAAAGTAAAGAGGCTTTGAAATGTACTTCAGTAAAAAGTACCCATAACTACCAGCTGTTTGAAAGAGTACCTGACCTCCCTTTATATTAATAGAACAATAATGTCATTGTTAGCTAATGAATGTTTCCATGCCGACTAACGGCAACATGACAACGTTTCCATTGGTCCCTCTTCTTCAGAGAAGACCAGGAAGTGATGGATACACGGATCGTGTTCAAATCAATAGGAACGCAATGACTCTAAAGAATAATGATCACGCACCAAACACACATTCAGACTAAAGGAACCAGCTGTTTGGAAATGAGAGAAGTAGAAAGTACAGGTATTTGAGTTCAACATGTAAGAAGTAGAAAGTACAGGTATTTGTGTTCAACATGTAAGAAGTAGAAAGTACAGGTATTTGGGTTCAACATGTAAGAAGTAGAAAGTACAGGTATTTGGGTTCAACATGTAAGAAGTAGAAAGTACAGGTATTTGAGTTCAACATGTAAGAAGTAGAAAGTACAGGTATTTGAGTTCAACATGTAAGAAGTAGAAAGTACAGGTATTTGTGTTCAACATGTAAGAAGTAGAAAGTACAGGTATTTGGGTTCAACATGTAAGAAGTAGAAAGTACAGGTATTTGGGTTCAACATGTAAGAAGTAGAAAGTACAGGTATTTGGGTTCAACATGTAAGAAGTAGAAAGTACAGGTATTTGTGTTCAACATGTAAGAAGTAGAAAGTACAGGTATTTGTGTTCAACATGTAAGAAGTAGAAAGTACAGGTATTTGGGTTCAACATGTAAGAAGTAGAAAGTACAGGTATTTGTGTTCAACATGTAAGAAGTAGAAAGTACAGGTATTTGTGTTCAACATGTAAGAAGTAGAAAGTACAGGTATTTGAGTTCAACATGTGAGAAGTAGAAAGTACAGGTATTTGGGTTCAACATGTAAGAAGTAGAAAGTACAGGTATTTGTGTTCAACATGTAAGAAGTAGAAAGTACAGGTATTTGTGTTCAACATGTAAGAAGTAGAAAGTAGAGGTATTTGTGTTCAACATGTAAGAAGTAGAAAGTTCAGGTATTTGGGTTCAACATGTAAGAAGTACAAAATACAGGTATTTGTGTTCAACATGTAAGAAGTAGAAAGTACAGGTATTTGAGTTCAACATGTAAGAAGTAGAAAGTACAGGTATTTGTGTTCAACATGTAAGAAGTAGAAAGTACAGGTATTTGGGTTCAACATGTAAGAAGTAGAAAGTACAGGTATTTGGGTTCAACATGTAAGAAGTAGAAAGTACAGGTATTTGGGTTCAACATGTAAGAAGTAGAAAGTACAGGTATTTGTGTTCAACATGTAAGAAGTAGAAGGTACAGGTATTTGGGTTCAACATGTAAGAAGTAGAAAGTACAGGTATTTGGGTTCAACATGTAAGAAGTAGAAAGTACAGGTATTTGTGTTCAACATGTAAGAAGTAGAAAGTACAGGTATTTGTGTTCAACATGTAAGAAGTAGAAAGTACAGGTATTTGTGTTCAACATGTAAGAAGTAGAAAGTACAGGTATTTGGGTTCAACATGTGAGAAGTAGAAAGTACAGGTATTTGGGTTCAACATGTGAGAAGTAGAAAGTACAGGTATTTGTGTTCAACATGTAAGAAGTAGAAAGTACAGGTATTTGTGTTCAACATGTAAGAAGTAGAAAGTACAGGTATTTGAGTTCAACATGTGAGAAGTAGAAAGTACAGGTATTTGAGTTCAACATGTGAGAAGTAGAAAGTACAGGTATTTGGGTTCAACATGTAAGAAGTAGAAAGTACAGGTATTTGTGTTCAACATGTAAGAAGTAGAAAGTAGAGGTATTTGTGTTCAACATGTAAGAAGTAGAAAGTTCAGGTATTTGGGTTCAACATGTAAGAAGTAGAAAAGTTCAGGTATTTGGGTTCAACATGTAAGAAGTAGAAAGTACAGGTATTTGTGTTCAACATGTAAGAAGTAGAAAGTTCAGGTATTTGGGTTCAACATGTAAGAAGTAGAAAATACAGGTATTTGTGTTCAACATGTAAGAAGTAGAAAGTACAGGTATTTGAGTTCAACATGTAAGAAGTAGAAAGTACAGGTAATTGTGTTCAACATGTAAGAAGTCAAAGTAAAAAAATAAGTAGTGGAGTAAAGATGGCCATGTACCTGCACACAGGAAGAGAGAAACACCCTGAATCAAACCTGAAATTCCACTTTTGCTAAGTAATGTAAATAAAGTTTTTCTGAATCAAACACTCGGAAGGACCAACTAACGCACATGGGGTGTGTTCGGCCTGACCTGGAAATGTGAGGTATTTTTCCACTTTAGTTTTAGGCATTGAAGACACGTTGTGGCGAAGGTGGCTTCGTCACTATGGACTGACGGATTGTTGGCGTGATTGCACAGTATAGGTTGTCTGTGGCTGATGATTGTGTGCACCTGGTGTCCTGTGTTGTCTCCTCCCCCCTCACCTGTGTCTTGTTGTGATGATTGGAGTGTGTGTATTTAGGCTCTGTTGCCCTGTCTGTTGAGAGGGCTGGGTGTGTGTGTGAGATCCTTGTGGCTGCAGGATAGGTGAAAGGAGAACCGCAGATTGAGGCGGTGAACTTTGTGCCCATGTTTTTAATAAATGCCCACGCCGCGTTATATTTTTGGACGTTTTGCCTCTGCCTCCTTGCTTGGTCGGGCCGCTCAATTGTCAGCTTCACACACGTACACAAGTTTTTGTAAATATAGCTTTTATATGCAGTTAGGTATTTTGTTTACTACCTCACAACATTTAAGTTCACTGACAATAGAGGTTTAGTATAACTCTAAGAAGAGTATGACTCCTTATTAGATGAATGAAGCAACATGACATTCAGTGGTGGCATAAATTGTTAAAATAGAACAGGAAATGATACACACACAAAACTAAAATCATGACATAAACATACACCTGAATATCCATGCACCTGTGGAGAATGCTGTAGAAGTGAGAAGTTAAAAGAATAGCTTTGCTAAAGCTAAACATAGCCTGAGGATTTCAGCTTGATCGAGACATTCTTGTGCACCGAGACCTGTTCCTTTTGAAGTCTGCACACATCTTGATGCTGAGCTTCCAGTTTATTTTACCAGTGACTGCTGTATTGAACGTATTGAACTGTTGCTGACAGTCGCTTTCAGTCTGACTTCACCACTACAGCTTTTCTCTACGTACAAAAACCATTTATACATAATGACAGCTATTTGTAAAGAGGACTTTCTGAAACCTAAAAGCTTGAAATACTTTTCAAACCAAGAGTAGTCCTTTCAGACATCTGGCTGTATACAAGCTCGATGTTGTGGCAGGACATAACAGACTTTTGAATGGTTATTGTTTGATACCATCATCATTTCCTAAAGCACGAGACCCTCTAAGACTACTAAGATATCCGGAAAATAATAATTTAAAAGAATTCTCATTTGAGAAGCTGGAACCAAAGCACAATTCTTATAATTAAATGGTACTTAAAAGAAATGCTAACCAACCAATTAACTCATTGGTTCAGCCTTGGTAATCATTTAATAATTGTCAGGACATAGGGTTGGCAGGACCCCCGGCAGAAGAGTAGTCGGCGGGACCCCCAACGGGACAGGACATAGGGTTGGCAGGACCCCCGGCAGGAGAGTAGTCGGCGGGACCTCCGACGGCACAGGACATGGAGTTCGCAGGACCCCGGCAGAATAGTAGTCGACGGGGCCAACGGGACAGGACATGGAGTTGGCACTTGAGTAGGGGCTTGAGTGGGGACTCGAGAGAGAGGGCTTGAGAGGGAACTCGAGAGGAGACCTGAGAGGGAACTCGAGAGGAGACCTGAGAGGGGACTTGAGAGGGAACTTGAGAGGGAACTCGAGAGGAGACTTGAGGGGAAACCTGAGAGGGGACTTGAGAGGGGACTTGAGAGGGAACTCGTGTCGGTTGGTACGCCGACAGGACACAGGGAGCTGGCGTCGGCTGGAGAGCCAACAAGAGACGAGGTGCTGGAGTTGGCCGGTAAGCCAGTCTTGGAGCCGAAACTGGAGTCGGGACCATGGCTAATGGGGCCGGTACTGAAGTCGGGACCATGGCTGCTGGGGCCGGTACTTAAGCCGGAACCATGGCTGCTGGGGCCGGAACCATGGCCGCTGGGGCCAGAACTGGGGCCGGACCCGCTGGAGTACGTGCTGGAATCCTGGCCTTGCATCTTCCAGAGACATTTTGGAAGCTCCGTGGACCTCCAAACGCCAGACGGGTTACTGAGAAAAGGTCTGAGGCTGAAGCTGGAGCCGCTGGAACCGGAACAGAGGCCTGGACCATGGCTGTGTGGGCCAGGTAATTGAGCAAGGAATCATAGCTCTGCGGACCGGTACTGGTGCATGGATGCAGGGCTGTGGAAACCGGAACTGAAGCCGGGATCATGGCTGTTGGAGCGCTGGAATCCTGGCCCTGCGTCTCCTAGAGGCTTTTTGGAGACTCCGTGGACCTCCAACAGGACAGTAGTCGGATCCCAGGAAAGGGTTAGATGCTTCGGACAAGTCCTCAGGACAACTTGTGAAAAGTTGTAGCCACTCAGGCAACAAACTCCTCAACCAAGCCATTTTGGCCACCTCCATTCGTGCCTTTTTGAGGATAGCCTCTTTGTCCCTTCTAAAAGAGGTTCCATTCCACTCGGCATGATAACACTGTAGGGAAAAATCTAGATCGAACAGATCCAACTCAAAATCATGAAAATCCGCTGGGTCCATTGTTGGTCGGTTTATTCTGTCAGGATGCGTGGAAAAGGTAGGACCCAAATGCAGAATTTAACAAAAAAAGCGAGCTTTATTAAATAATATAAAGCTGTGGCAAAAAGGCAGTATCCAAAATATCCAAAAACAAACGAGCAGCACAAGGAACACGGACCGTGGAATAACATGGAGGGGAAACAATGAACCGACAAATACACAGAAGGGTAATCACAGGACAAGACACAGCTGGGCAGGGGAGGGAGAAACACAAGGGCAACAGGTGAACACAATGAGACAATCAGACACACCAGGGAAACTAACGACAGGGAGGAGGACCAGACAAAACACAAGGAGGAAGACAAAACACCGAATTAACTGACTTACAAAACCCATAACCAGACAGACAACACTAAAACCGTGACAATAATCTAAAATGTATCAACATCTCCAGTAGCTTAAGTAATTACACCATTCTCAAGAGGTTTTTCAGGGCTGTTTTCCACTTTGAGAGGAGACATTTGAATCAAGAAGCTGAGTAAGTGTTGCAAACAGCTGGAGCCTCACTTTGAGAACCGACCAGAAGAACTATAATTTGTTGATTTGATGGATTAAGTTGTATATTATTAGCTGCACACTTGATGCGCAGCTGGGACACAATGAGACCCAGTGGCAGATGTTCAGCTGGTCTACGGACTAGAGGGAAACTGGAACCACTGTTGCCTCATTCACACCAACGGTGTTTCAGGGCCGGTTCGGAGCTGGAAAAGCACCGGGTTTTCCTCTTCACACCGCAACGGAGCAGCCTCTTAGCTCCGGAATCCGGTTCGTTTCAAGCACCAACAAATTGAGCAAAAGCACCACATACGTCACGCTTACGTCGAGGCGGGGGCAGAGACAGATCAACTCCTGAACAACAACAAAAAGCCCGCGTTTTATGCAGTTTGTACACAACGATGGAGAAACTTAACAAGACTTTCAGTGTTTCTGCCATAGACTGTATATATAAAGGTTTCTGCTCATGGTGAAGCAACGTGTCTGCGTGTTAAGGTGGAACCCGAGCATCACGTTGATCACCTCTCATTATAACTCATTATAAATCTATGAAACTATAAATATTAAACTTTACTTCACGTGTTCATTTAAGACAGCTGTTACATACCTGGGTGAAGGTTACAGTTCATTTAAATGAAAGATACAACGTTACTCCACACTCATGGTTCAGTCCACCTTAAGAAATAAGACCGACCTCGGAAGCAGTTGTGTTTTAAAAAAACCTTTATTGACACAGTACACTTTTTTATAAGAATATAACTAAACCACAGAAATGACTCCGGAAAAGCTGCAGATAGAGCCATAAGAAATGAATGCAACTGATTTCATCCGCGCGGTTTGGCTTTATGAAGCAGGCACGCAAACGGTTACGTCATGACGCAAACGATGACGCAACGACGCATTACCAGTCGGACTCTGCGCGGTGTGAAAAGAGCCAGAGCTAAACCGAAGAACTGGTTCTGAACCTGAAAAGCTCGAGCACGGAGCTTGAACCGGAGTTGCGTTGGTGTGAATGAGGTATGTGACTGTCCTGGATAAACAGAGATTATCCGTCTTCCCTCCCTGCACATGCTGTTTATAGATGACGGAGGTTGTCAGCATTGATAAATGGAACATGGAGGGCTGCTTGTCATAAAGTGTGAGCATCAGCGGATGATGGATCTGGTTCAGGAGCTGAGAGAAGGCCCTGAAGATGCTTTTATTGTAGGCAAACGTAAATCATCAAAAGAGATCTGTTCGATGTGGAGCAATCGTTACATTGCCTATTCTTCTGCAATAAAGGTTCTGAACTTAAGCCAAAGAGGAGTCTGTGCTTTTGTACTTTCCAAGAATCTTCATTTCAGCATAAACGTAAGGTTTCCTCACCATTTTATTATTTGTTAGTTAGTCTCGATACATTTCCGCCACACTCTTTAAAGGTCCCCTATTATACTGTTTTTCATCAATATATTATAGCTCTCCGAAAAATACAAAAACATGTCTCTGAAGTGTTTGGCTCCAAACACCAAACAGATCATTGCAGCATTACCCATAATCCCCTCTGTTTCCAAAGTGCTGATTCTCTGTCTGTTACTTTAGATGAAAATAAGGAGCACCTCCCCACGCCCCTCTGAGAGACATCTGGTTACAAAGAACACAATAGCCGCGTTCACACTGCGGTACTTTTCCCACAAAGGTTCATGCGAACTTAGTTCATGAGAACTCTTTAGTTCGCATGAACTAAGTACAGATCGCGTTCACACCGGAACAAGTCCCATGGGGAGGATTAGGCAAATGAAGCCGCTGACGTCACTTCTTCTTCTTCTGCTTTGGGTTTACTGGCAGGCCGCAAACCACTTCACGGCGTATACTGCCGCCCAAAGTCCCCGGCCGGAAGTCCCCGGAGTTGGGGACTGGCTTCAGTAGAAGCTGCTGGGAGACCCAGCAGCTTCTACTGAAGCCTTCCGAGTAAATCGCCAGAACGCCGACACCTCCTCATCTCCACCGCTCCCATGTTTTATTTTGTGTTGCCATAAGTTAGTCTCTCTGCGTTTCTGCGCTGGGCTAATGCTAATGCTAATAATGCTAATGCAGCAGGATAATAAAATGGCGAGCTTCACAAAACTTTTTGGGAGTTTTACGGGGAAGAGGGGACACATGTTGATGTAGAGGAGACATGAAGAAGAGGGGACACATGTTGATGTAGAAGAGACATGAAGAAGAGGGGACACATGTTGATGTAGAAGAGACATGAGGAAGAGGGGACACATGTTGATGTAGAAGAGACATGAAGAAGAGGGGACACATGTTGATGTAGAAGAGACATGAAGAAGAGGGGACACATGTTGATGTAGAAGAGACATGAGGAAGAGGGGACACATGTTGATGTAGAAGAGACATGAAGAAGAGGGGACACATGTTGATGTAGAAGAGACATGGAGAAGAGGGGACACATGTTGATGTAGAGAGACATGGAGAAGAGGGGACACATGTTGATGTTGAAGAGACGTGACAAATTTGATTTTGCATAATAGGTGACCTTTAAACTCCATGATGAAGGTGCCGTTGTCTCACCTGTCCACAGCGATGGCCAGCAGAGCGTTAGTGGATACGTAGAGGGAGACGGTGCGCAGGTAGTTTGTGGCGGCGCAGAGAAGAAGCCCGTGATCCCAGGACAGCTGCTTCACCACGTAGTAGTCGAGCAGAAACGGGCAACAAACGGTCGCCACCAACACGTCCGAAACAGCCAGGTTAGCGATCAACAGGTTGGTGAGATTTCGGAGCTGCTTGTAGCGAGCGAGGCTGGCGATGAACAGACAGTCTTCCCACGCCACACACCAGCATGATGCCCACGAGAACCACCGCGATGACGATGGTGGCCACGAAGAAGGCTCGGCCCTGGGTGGTGTCCGGGATCTCGTCCAGAGGAATCTCGTAGTCCAGGACGTCGCCAGACAGGAAGTAGTCCGGTAGGCCCAAGCTGCTGTTGGTCCTGTTGTCCATTTTGATTCAGGTCAACATGCTGAGGTGGGAATGCCTGCAGGAAAGTGAATCATTAAAAATCATAAAATAAAAGTAAAAAAGCATGTTAATCAGAAAATCAACAACGACATGATGACTTTTCTCAGCTCAGCTTTCAAAGAGGAAATATTCTGCTGATGTATCAGGTGTATATCAGTATGTAGCGTCTCTACATGTCTCCATGCTTTAATGTTCAAAAAGCTCTTTATTTCTCTCATACTGCCTGCACTGCAGCACCTCTTTTCACCCTCTGTCTGAAACCAGAGCCCAGTCTGCTCTGATTGGTTAGCTGGCCGGCTCTGTTGGGATTGGTCAACTGCTTAGAGATGTCCCGCCCCTTAGCCTATCACGTACAATGTGTCGGAGCCCTATCCAATAGAAGCGCGAGTGTTACATGGTGATGTCACTACAGTATGTTCCAGAAATAGAGTCCAATGGAAACATTTCAGCAAGGGAGGAGAAAGTCACTTTTTAGCCTTTGCGGACCATTTTTCATAAACAAAAACTATAACACACGGCAGGAAAGAAAAAAACAGCATCTTGAACAAAAATGAACACCAGCAGATAACAAAGGATTAAGGATGGAGAGTTATTTTTGTTTGCGAGTTGAATGGGAAGATTATTTGGCTCTTCTGTAAATCACCCCGGCACCGACTCTGACACTTTTACCGTAAAGACTCTAGATACAGTGTTGGACACACAGAGAGCTGTTTGGCCGCTCAGTGTGACTCCAGACCTCTGAGGGCTTTGACTCACGTGTTTCGTAGTTTTGCTGATGGCGTTGCTAAGTTACAGTGTTCATATGTAGTCCTCTTGTTAGATTTGTCCGCAGGTCGGGGAATGTCTCAGCTCTGACATCTGAAATAATCTTTTACTACCCGACACAAGAGGTTGGTTTACCAAGATTTATCAAGAGAGGAATTAAAGTCAAGCAAAGTTATTGATTCCACACTGTCAAATCACTCGGTCATAAGAAAAAGTTGAACTCGCTTATTTGTACAGCTAATGGAAGTATTAATTCATACCTGCTGTAGAGATATTAAATTATATTAGATTAAAACAGGGGATTCTTGATCAATTTGACCAGACTATGGAAGTGTTTTATTGACCAATTAATAGATGAAGGGATGATGATGATTAAGATTCATGACGCATATTCAAGAGGACCTATTATGCATTTCCGGGGGACCTCCATGGGACCTTATTTCGGAAAAATCATGTATTGAAGTCAATGGAGAGAGAAGATTATCTTTTGATCCCGTTTGAATTGTGCAACGAATTGCACATATGATGTTTGTCAATTTGAAAGATAATTTTGCAAGTGAAAAAAATTAAAATGTGTCGTAAAACTGTGACGTAACACTTTATGTGAAGCGCTCAATGAACTACATCTCTGGTCTTGCACACGTCACCAACACCAGGACGGCCGTCACGTTGGCACATTTGACCTCTTTCTTTCAGAATTAAGTGAAAAGTATTAAAAGAGGTGAAAATCACTCCAAGTCTGGGCGTGTTGAGAGCTGTACATACACACAAGGGGAGTTAGTCGGTTCCGTAAGAGCCAGCATGCGGGACCGGCTTTACAAGGTTTCGGTGAGTAACACGAGTGTAATGTGTAACGTTAATGTACGCGACTCTGGGATTTGTAGTCTTTCTAGTTGCGTATTTTTCATAGTCTTATATTTCAACAGTTTTAAGACAAACTGTGGCTTTTTTTACATCTAAATGATTTTTTAAGATATCACCACTCGAGAGCATTGTACTTGATAGGCTAAGGGGACGGACAGCTAACCAATCAGAGCAGACTGGGCTCTGGTTTCAGACAGAGGGTGAAAAGAGGTGTTGCAGCACAGACAGTATGAGAGAAATAAAGAGCTTTTTGAACATTAAAGCATGGAGACATGTCCCAGTGGAGACACTACATACTGATATGAACCTGAAAATGAGAATACTATGTCCTCTTTAAAAATATGAATGATCACATTGGCAAAGTTGACATAAAAGATAATTGTTTAATCATGATTTATAATACATTCCCCAACTATATAAATTGTAACTCAAAATGTTTTCTACCAGAAACAAATTAAAAACACTTAAAATGACATGATATTGTTAGGTTTATGAGAATAACTAGTAAAGTGCGATCTAATGAAATAAATGTGAATGCCATTTTTCAATACTTGATCATTTAATTTGTTTCATCATTAAACTAATATTGCATCTGCTTATTTCATAAGACGTTTCCTTAGTAACACTGTTCTTGGGTATTTGTTTAAGATTCCTTGTTTGGGTAAACAACAAGCACAAAAACGGATTAACTAAATATTATTTTGTAATGTCATTATACATTTAAAGATTATTATCCAATGTAACTGTCATGACTTGAATCAAAACGTGAGTGTCCCTCTAGAAACGATATTACGTCTTAATTGTGATAATAAGAAACTTATATTAATACAATATTTTATTTTATTTCAAAATATGTTTTACTTGAGTTGTTTCCAAATCTCTCTAAGACCCGATAAGGTCCCCTGGTAATCTCGTCAGGTATATATCGATTAAAAATAAGATAAGAAACCAACAACAATTTAAGAAATGGGTGAGATCCGGGACGAAAACTTATAAATAAGTCAAATTACAATATTAATCTTTAACAAAATATTCCTGCAGGAATCACGTGATGAACCATGTTAAATTAAGGTACATTACGCACAGCCATTTGCGTCTTTATAAATATCAAATAACCTTTAGAACAAACAGAACGTTTTTCGGTCTACGTTTAAATAAAAAAGACATGCAGGTTTCTCCGTGATCCTCCAACTCACCTCACACATCATTAATTGAAAGCCTAATTAAATTAAATCACAACATTGAATACATAAAAGGGCGAGCTGTCTGAACACTAAGGTTTCATTTAAATAAAGGAGATAATATTCTCGGATACAGACCTGGAGCTGCTCCTCCGCGCGCTCTGATGGACTGAATGACAGAAAGATCGCGAGGCGCGTTCACGTCATCTAGCGAACCAACACGCACACATATATGGACTCGCACAAGGTGATCAATAAAGCCGATTTAGAGAAAAAAACAAAACAACATCTCATCAAATATTCAGAATTTCTCTACGGGGATGATTAAAGGTCCATCTTGTCTTTAAACATGACTGATTATAAATACTTACAGTTTATACGGCTGAAACTATTTGTTTTAATAAATCAAGCCACTTTAAAGATGACTATAGGGAGCAATTCGATGTTTTAAGTCATTTGTCAAGTCAAACATCTCATTATCTAGTTCACAGATGTGAGGGTTTGTCGCTCTTCTTTTTGAATAATGTTAAACTTGTAATGTTTTGTTATAATATTGAGTTTTGGACCGCTGGTTGTAAAATCAAATATTGTTAAAGTGTCACTTTGGTCTCTTAATTATTAGTCCGAAATGAGCTCCACGTTAACAGACTACCACAGTCAGATCCTTTTATTTTTTTATACATGCACGAGTAATAATAATCTGATGTTACAAAATACTATACTTGTTATGTGAATGTTCCTGATTATACTCACATATAAACAGCTAGGCATAGTGCTGACATCTGCTCCTGATAGCTCCTGCTACAGTAGGTATTGTTGCCATTATGACACACTCACACAATAATTAATAGAGTGCTTCAAATGTGTCTCATCCATTTGGACACGTCTTCTTCCAAATTGCTCAACAGGAAAATAACAATGCGCCTCGCTGCAGACAAGACATCTTGACAGCTCCTCAGTGTGTGGGGTCATTAGAGGTCATGCATTTAATGTACAAACGCCTCCACGTGTTCCATTCAACATGTCCTCATTATTACCCGAGGTCAGATTAGAGCAGGAGTTAATTAGGAGATCGAGATCGGCAACATTTCTGGTCCATGTCACATTGAGGATTTGAAGAGTCTTAACATCTGCAAGACGTACACAGACACCGTCCAATTAAAACAGGATGTTATGACAGAAATTACTTCAGAACAAGTGACATTCAAAATCCTTTCTTCAGTAAAAGTATGAAGGATGATCAGCAAAATGTTCCTAGGAAAAGACTTCCTTTTGCAGTCAAATGTTTCCCGTCAGTGTTTCACTTTTATTATTCTGGATTAATATTCCTGCTAGAATCATGTGTATGTTGCATTTCACTGCGGGAGAAGATTATTATATTAGTCATTTTTACTCATTCAGTTTGAAAAATGTTGTTTTGGGTTTTTTTTCACTTTCCTGCAGTGTTCTAGGGGTCTGTGGCTTAGGGGCGGGACATCTCTAAGCGGTTGACCAATCACAACAGAGCCAGTCAGCTAACCAATATAACCAATATACACCTGAACATCAGCAGGAGAGGACTCTTTAAAGTAGAGACACTACATACTGATATACACCTGAACATCAGCAGGAGAGGACTCTTTAAAGTAGAGACAGATATACACCTGAACATCAGCAGGAGAGGACTCTTTAAAGTAGAGACACTACATACTGATATACACCTGAACATCAGCAGGAGAGGACTCTTTAAAGTAGAGACACTACATACTGATATACACCTGAACATCAGCAGGAGAGGACTCTTTAAAGTAGAGACACTACATACTGATATACACCTGAACATCAGCAGGAGAGGACTCTTTAAAGTAGAGACAGATATACACCTGAACATCAGCAGGAGAGGACTCTTTAAAGTAGAGACAGATATACACCTGAACATCAGCAGGAGAGGACTCTTTAAAGTAGAGACACTACATACTGATATACACCTGAACATCAGCAGGAGAGGACTCTTTAAAGTAGAGACACTACATACTGATATACACCTGAACATCAGCAGGAGAGGACTCTTTAAAGTAGAGACACTACATACTGATATACACCTGAACATCAGCAGGAGAGGACTCTTTAAAGTAGAGACACTACATACTGATATACACCTGAACATCAGCAGGAGAGGACTCTTTAAAGTAGAGACAGATATACACCTGAACATCAGCAGTAGAGGACTCTTTAAAGTAGAGACACTACATACTGATATACACATGAACATCAGCAGGAGGGGACTCTTTAAAGTAGAGACACTACATACTGATATACACCTGAACATCAGCAGGAGAGGACTCTTTAAAGTAGAGACACTACATACTGATATACACCTGAACATCAGCAGGAGAGGACTCTTTAAAGTAGAGACAGATATACACCTGAACATCAGCAGGAGAGGACTCTTTAAAGTAGAGACACTACATACTGATATACACATGAACATCAGCAGGAGAGGACTCTTTAAAGTAGAGACACTACATACTGATATACACCTGAACATCAGCAGGAGAGGACTCTTTAAAGTAGAGACACTACATACTGATATACACCTGAACATCAGCAGGAGAGGACTCTTTAAAGTAGAGACACTACATACTGATATACACCTGAACATCAGCAGGAGAGGACTCTTTAAAGTAGAGACAGATATACACCTGAACATCAGCAGGAGAGGACTCTTTAAAGTAGAGACAGATATACACCTGAACATCAGCAGGAGAGGACTCTTTAAAGTAGAGACACTACATACTGATATACACCTGAACATCAGCAGGAGAGGACTCTTTAAAGTAGAGACACTACATACTGATATACACCTGAACATCAGCAGGAGAGGACTCTTTAAAGTAGAGACACTACATACTGATATACACCTGAACATCAGCAGGAGAGGACTCTTTAAAGTAGAGACACTACATACTGATATACACCTGAACATCAGCAGGAGAGGACTCTTTAAAGTAGAGACAGATATACACCTGAACATCAGCAGTAGAGGACTCTTTAAAGTAGAGACACTACATACTGATATACACATGAACATCAGCAGGAGGGGACTCTTTAAAGTAGAGACACTACATACTGATATACACCTGAACATCAGCAGGAGAGGACTCTTTAAAGTAGAGACACTACATACTGATATACACCTGAACATCAGCAGGAGAGGACTCTTTAAAGTAGAGACAGATATACACCTGAACATCAGCAGGAGAGGACTCTTTAAAGTAGAGACACTACATACTGATATACACATGAACATCAGCAGGAGAGGACTCTTTAAAGTAGAGACACTACATACTGATATACACATGAACATCAGCAGGAGAGGACTCTTTAAAGTAGAGACACTACATACTGATATACACCTGAACATCAGCAGGAGAGGACTCTTTAAAGTAGAGACACTACATACTGATATACACCTGAACATCAGCAGGAGAGGACTCTTTAAATTAGAGACAGATATACACCTGAACATCAGCAGTAGAGGACTCTTTAAAGTAGAGACACTACATACTGATATACACCTGAACATCAGCAGGAGAGGACTCTTTAAAGTAGAGACACTACATACAGATATACACCTGAACATCAGCAGGAGAGGACTCTTTAAAGTAGAGACACTACATACTGATATACACCTGAACATCAGCAGGAGAGGACTCTTTAAAGTAGAGACACGACATACTGATATACACCTGAACATCAGCAGGAGAGGACTCTTTAAAGTAGAGACACTACATACTGATATACACCTGAACATCAGCAGGAGAGGGACTCTTTAAAGTAGAGACACTACATACTGATATACACCTGAACATCAGCAGGAGAGGACTCTTTAAAGTAGAGACACTACATACTGATATGAACCTGGAAATGTGCAGAATATGTCCTAGCAAAATGCATGTTACACCTGCATGCCGTTTTATGGATAATCAAAAGCATGGACTATAAGGTTCTTCAGTGTCATGAAGAAAGTAGTGCTCAGTCTGAACGTTCAGAGTTGTGTTTCTTTTAAGCTGTCCTGTTAATGGTGAAGAAACAAATGTAGATTGTATATTTTGCATTAACGTTGTATCTCATGATTAATATCAAAAGTGTAAGGTGTTCTTGTTCTTAGCCCATAAATACATTGATAATGAAAATCCAGGAATAAAACACATCTAAAAACAACATCTATGTAAAAGCCTTTTATTTTACAAAAAAACATTTAGGCCGGTGATCATTCGCCTGACCTCAACAACGACAATTTACCCAACAAAAAGTAATAATAGAAAAAAAAGAAAAAAGGAGGAGATGTACGATTTACAGAAATAAAAACGAACGGACAGAAAGGGACCCCCATCCCCCCCTCAGAGTCTCTGCGTCCCTGGATTAAACTCCGGGGATCTATTTCTTGGCGTACGTGATCTTCATGGCGCAGGTGGCTGTGATCCTGAAGCCCTGCAGCGCGTCTTTAGCCACGCCCGCCTGGTTTTCACTCTCAAACTCCACGAAGGAGATGTCGTGTTTCCCCGGGACGAGTCGCACCTCTTTGAAACCGGGAAACCTGCGGAGGAAGAAAAACACAGTGAGCACACACACACACACACACACAATCAATGTCTGACAAGCTGCCGTTACGAGACAGGCCTACTCATCATTCCCAGGGTCAGAAAGCAAACACGAAGAAGCAGCTTTCAGGTTTTATGAGAGCAGTCACTCTTCCCTGGGTTTTTACCATGAATGGCATGGCAGCAAAAAGGCAAAGAAAGTGGCTGCATGTATGTCAGTAAGAACCACAGCTAATCGATGCAACATTAAAGCTGTACTCATTTGCTTTAGGTGTGGTGAAAAGGCATTTTTCCAAACAATGCACCACTGTTTTGAAGTCGCACAGGAGAGATAGAAGGCAGACTCCACTGTAGGAACAGATCGAGCTCTCAGTGTGATAGCAGCAGAGATAATACACCCTGTGTAAAGCACATTATAGAGAGGGGAATCACAGAGGATGACAGCTGCCGACGTCATGCCAATAATTCAGAAATTATGTAATAATAAAGTATAAAACCCTCTGATTTATCTTACCAGTTTGTCATACATGTCTTTATTACAACACCACATGTTTATTTGATTTATCTCCCCCAAATATATAGCTAAATACTAGTATTGTTAACTTGTGATTGGTCATGAGTCATTGCTTATTATTTTTAAATCGATGGACACCACTTTCTTTTATGCTCCAAGGATGTGGAGTAAAGGACCTTCCAGAGTTTTAAAAAATGTTTTATTTGAGGTTGAAAACCTTTTTTCTTTGCAAATGCTTTTCCAGAGGTCATTCAACAACATAGTATCATTATACCTCTCCACCTCTTGCAGCAACAACTGGAATATCCAATGTTTACCGTCTATTTTTCGGTCATTTAAATGTCCATGTTTGTTAATGCCTATTTAAAGTACGTTGCCTTTATAAACTAACCATAACCATAAAACACAGACACTCTTTCTGTAAAGCCAGACGCCTGGCACTCACTGGTTGAACAGCATGGAGAGCATCATCTCGTTGGTCTCTTCAGGCAGGTTGTTGAGGAACAGGATGTAGTTTGGAGGATTATCCGCCACCTGAGAACACAAGAGAGATCGTGTGTTAGGAGTGCGGAACAGATCAACTAAACGTAGGGAAGATTTCCATTTATAACATTCACTTTTTCTGTCATGGAGCAGTGGATTAGGACAGACTTGGGACTCAGGCCCTGTTTACACGGAGACGAAAACGAACCTGAGTCGATATTAAAAAAGTCTTCCGTCCACACGGAATCGGCTCAAGAAACGTGTCTGTTCACACGAGACCGCCCGACCTGCTGGAGACCAGAGATGTCCGATCCGATCACGTGATCGGAGCTGATCACGTGATTTTCAAAAGATCGGAAGAAAAAAAAATCGGGGAATCGGGATTTTTAAACAGATAAAAATATTTTTTTTATTTTATTTAATGTTACAAAACAAAAATGAACATGTTCACGTCTTAAAGTCATCTTGAGACCTTAGTTTTGGTTTAAAATTACACAACATCATGTATGTGTTGCTTCTTTTGGGCTTGTTTTCAGACCTGGTTGCTTAATCCTCTGAAATCTGGCAGCAGAGTGGGCGCAGTGTCTGATAGCAGCAGCAAGCTAACGAGAGGCTACGTTCAGCTGGGAGACTCGGAGTCAGGACAGAGAGAATGTCAGCAGTTTGGAAGTATTATAAACATTGAAAGCGAAGGGCAGTGTAACAGCCAGATGCAATGTTTGCAAGAAGGAGGTTCCGCGTGGTGGAAAGAACAGAGCTACGTTCAACACGACCAATCTAATACGCCACCTGAGAAACAAACACCAACAACAACACAACGAGTACACAGCGGCCGCTCAGGTGACGGCACTGAAACAACCGACACTTTCAAAGACTTTTAAAAAGCAAAGAGAAACTGCCCCAGAACAGTGACAAGGCCAAACAATAACAGCCAAGATAGCTGAATTCATCACGTTGGATGACCAGCCGTTATCTGTTACCTTTTTTTTCTCTTAATGCATTGCATACAGATCGGGAAAAATCGGTATCGGCAGATTGTCAAAATCAAATGATCGGAATCGGATCGGGAGCAAAAAAAGGTGATCGGGACATCCCTACTGGAGACGCTGCAGTACATATGCCGGGCCTGTAAGTGGCGCTTTACTTCCGCCACAATATACACCAAAAGCAGCGAAGAAGATCTCCCGAGCATGGCTGCCCTTCTGTCTATTCTCCGCGGTGGATTTAGCAACATGTAGTTCATGTGGTTCTCCACGTCCACTTGTTGCTGATGGTTGTCGTAGAGGAGCTGTAGATTTTTCACTAACATCTGTATCATGGCCAGTAGCGTGTGGAGCACGAAAGCAACCCTGTGATCCGCCATTGTTGTTGGCGAAACACATCAGCAATGACACGGGTGACGCGGGGGTGAGCAGGAGAGGAGAGGCGGGGCTATGGCGTCATCGTTATCAGGAAATGATCGGGTATGATAGGGCGTACACACGGAGCCGTTTGGCCCCCCAGAGCTTTTCGTCCGCAGTCCTACCCACCTTGGGAGCCGTTATCACAGCGCTATCGGATCCGCGTTTCCGTGTCGGCCTCGTGTGAACGAACCGTCTATACCTGGGGTTTTCAAAGTGTGGGATGGTGAGCCTCCCCTCAAGAGAACATAAGAACAGCCGCAACCCCCCCTCCCAATTATTATATTATTATTATTATTATTGTTGTTGCTATAATGCAGGGGTATTCAATTGCATTTCAAAGAGGTCCAGTAAGAGAAAATGTCATTAAATGTTCTGTTTTGCTGTCTACCTTCCACCATTTGAAATTACTCACGACTGTTTCTCTCTTCTTGTCTCGTCTCTGTGTGCGTGTTTGAATCTATCGTGCTGACTAACTGATTGCACCGATCTGATTGGCTGAGTAGCGTCACCTCCTTAAAACATTAAACAATTAACTTTTTTAAACCTTTTTATCTTTATGTTTTAAACATATTGTATAAAACTCCCCCACTACTTGGACTATTCCTTGCACCCCTCTAGAATAAGCCCGAATGGTCTCAACCATATTGCATCAGTGACATGCACTTGTTATAACAAGATCGCAAGGACACATGGTAGCGATCGGACAATTGAGTGTTGTTCAGTTTGTGTGTTGCGGAACATGCGTGTCTGTGCACGAAAATATACCACACACTCAATTACATTTGCATGTTCAATTCACTAGCCTGGAAGTTAATGAAGTTGTTAAAGTTGGAACAGACTGTGGACAGTCGTTCTTCCTTGCATGTCAGTCGCCGACACCTTCTTACAGAGGACAGGCAAATCTAGCTGCAGCACTACCCGTATATTGTTGCACGCCGTGTTGTCAACACGTTTTTTTTAAAACATTTTCAACATCGTGGATACATCCTTACATGCTCCCGGCAACACACTGAACGTCAACCTAGCCTCCTTCTTACACTCACCCCTACTTTAGTGGGAACAATGAGTCTGCGTCTTTGATGGACACAGGAATAAACGCAGATCATCCTCTGGCCAGTCAGGGGTCTCCAACCTCTCTTCATCTGAGAGCTACCAAAAAATGAAAGTGGCCAAGAGCTACTTGCATCACATCGCTTACTTATTCACATAGCCCTCATCAGTTGAATTAAGCTATACTTTTGTACACCTGTGAAATTGCAATACCTAAAGCTTATCACAAATCGTAACTTCACATCAAGGTCCAAGAAAAGGAAAATGTCTCATATTATTATGGCCCACACAGTGAGTACATCACTGAGAATTCACATACATGTCCTTAATCACCACCTGACAAGCATCCTGCACTTATGGTCAAATAAGTGCATTGGCTCTTTTGTACAGTCAGTGAGATTAATGGCGCTGCAGGAGTCCACCATAGAGGTGTATGCTGGAGTGCACTTAGGTTCACTCTAATGGAGGCATTTAAAAGTTCATCAGTCAGTCTCGTTCTGTATTTAGATTTCATGTCAGAAAAAGCTGCTTCACAAAGGTCTGTAGAACAGAACCAAATAAAGCAGACGTGTTGAGTGCTGCTTGTTGATGTTCTTATCATTTTCTGGGCCCACAAGGCTCCAGACATGTTGTGAGTTTTGCTGAGACTTAAGCTGAACATGATTTTGGAGATTTATAACCTCCATCTCCACAGGATCGACACTGAACAGTTCAGCCATCTTTTTCATCTTGACATGCAATTATAAACCATAATAAATCAACTGTAGGTCTAGCCTCCCTATATCTGTGTGTGACATTGTTCCATCCTCAAAAACAAAAAACTAATGCTTCTGCAGTCTAGCTGCAGCTTCTAGCAACGGTCTTCTGTTAAAAAAAAGGACACTGAATGTCCTGAATGTGGCATCACACACATGACTTGAGTCTGAACACAGCAGACAACAGCATATAAAAACAAAAATATTCATGTGGGTTAGGGGTGCAACTACTAAACGACTTAATCGAGAAAATCGATTACCAAATTATTGCCAACGAATTCAGTCGTCGATTCAGTCGTCGATTCGTGTGACGTCATCACATGTGTTAAGCTCTAACTTTATTGGTCTTTGTAACGTACTGGAGACCTTTAAAAAATATATATTCATTATTATTTGCTACAAAGACATTATATCGCAGTCTTAGTGTTCGCAACTCCGTTGCTAATAGCAAAAAGACAAACAAAAGGCTCTATGATTATGTTCGATCGTTCTCTTCCCCCGCCTGCTTGCGAGGGGGCGGGCAGTTTCACAAACGGCAGATGCAACATGCTGCAACACACACACGTGGGAGATGGCGAGAGAACCGCTCCGAGGTGGTTTAAACTTTAACCCGTCTCGATGTGGAAATGCTCGTTACCGAAAGTGGAATATGATTTAGCATGTAAGGCGTAACAACGAGCTATTTTTCTAAACATTTTAGCAAAGTGCTCCACATCCAGACGGAGGATTGCACCGGTTCGACTGTCCTTTCTAGCAGCTCTGTAGCCCCCGTCACGATAACGTTTCACGTCAGTTTCTTAGCTAGCAAGCAACACACGGAGCTTAACTACATTATACAAAACATAATGATGTAGAGGTAACAAGTTTATTTAGTTTTTTGTTAAGTTTCAGCTGTTCTGTTACAGTTCTGGCATCAGATGATTTAATACGATTGTTAAAACACTGTTGTTTCGTTTGATGTGAAATATTAATTTATTTAAGTTTGAATAAAAAGCATTGTAGTTTTGTTCACAATTTAAGTATTTCAATAATATATTATTTTGAATCAAGTATTCATCTTTCTTGTCTTCATTGTGTAGTTGTCCACAGGCTAAAACAAACCATCAAGCTAAATTGAAAAGTTGATGGCTAAATAAGAGCGTTTTGAAAAACTGGGCAAGGCGTACAGTAATAGCCCAATTGTCGATTAATCGATTCATTAATCGATAATCAATAGTCGTTTGTTGCAGCCCTAATTGGTGCACGCGCACATTCTCGTGTCTTACTTTACATGAATCCCATGAAATGTATGAGAACTAAGTTTAGCTCATCATATCTCAATCAGTGATTAATTGAATAATAAGGTTTTCTAGCGGGTCACGGCAGCCCATAAGGAGGGGGCGGGTTTTGAGAACGGAAGAACGTGATCGCGGAAGCTTTTCCTCCTGCTTCCACAAAAGTATTTATCACTGAAAATAGCAAGAGACAGTCATACTCTAAATCCAAGACTGATTAAATCCACCAAAACCTGACATGACGATAACAGTGTTTTTTTTGTCAAAAAACTCAAATCCCCTCCCTGTGTCTCTGAGCCGCAGCGACAGGGCCTGATTCAGAGCGGGTCATTCTGCTGTTGGTTCTGACTGGTGTTGCTGGAGAAAGCAGACTGGTCTGTGTGTGGTGTCGCTGTGCCGCTGCTACGTCTGTTCCTTGATCTCTGCGTCACCGACCAATTTGATATGTGTGACAGAAACAATTCTAAAATAAAAAAACGTTATTATCCGGCCGCGGCCGAAAAATCAAGAAGCAACCTTACTACGCTATAATCGATAATCGAGCGGCGAGCTACTGAAAAGCTGCCCGCGAGCTACCGGTAGCTCTCGATCGACGTGTTGGAGAGCCCTGATCTAAGTCAATGCGGAAAACCCGCACTCACACAGGTAGGTGGAGGCGAAGGGAATGAGCACTGTTACAGCCTCCTTGGCGAGGGGGGGAACTCGGTCTCCAGACGGCCAAAAGTGGGCAAGTGTCACTTTACTCGTTTTTCTTTTCTCACGCTGCGCCTCCCCTGGAGCTCTCTGGCGCCCCCCAGGGGAGGTGCGCTGCGCCTCACACTTTGAAAACCTCTGGTCTATACGATAGAGAACTGTAGCGGATACAACCCGTTCCATCTCCGTGTAAACGGGGCCTCAGTTCACAAAAGACACTTCAGAAATGACATGCAGCTTTAAAAATAACGCAAATGTCACGTTTAAAAAATAATCTTTTCACACAGACTGCAAAATCATACGAGGCTCAAATGGGTGAAAAAGTAGTCAACACAGCGTCAGTAATAAGTTCTCAATTGGCGAGAAAACTCAATTACATTTTCAGTTATAAAGTGTCAACTAGTCCAACATTTCTCTGCTTTATTTCAACAGCAACATGATCCTGGATTATTTGTTCAAACTCGAATAAGCCGATTAGCTTGTGTCCCTGTCAGCTTACCTGTGCCGAACCGGAGTGTGGAGGAGATGTTGATCCCTGCAAACAAGAAACAAACCGTCAAAAACATGAAGACTAGCATCAGAGTTTTGGGTTTGCGTGCATACTCAAAGAATAACGTGCTTTCAGAACAAGGAATAATACTCTAAAATCTAAAACGACAGACATTAGCCACCTAACACTTACGAGTCAACGGATCTGTAAAACTGAGTTTCTCCACAAAGAGTCCACTCATACGCTTTTGGGAAATAAGTCAATCAGCTTGAAAAACAGGGTTTTTTCACCAATGATTTTCAACGACTTCTCCATGACCTTTACCTCATTGTCCATGACCAAATAAATGACTCAGCGGTACCACTGAAAATGGTTTATTTTAACATGGAACAGGAAAATAAGGTCTGCATATGAAACATGTTGTGCCCATCTAAAACAAATCAAATAGGCTTGCTAGCTTCCACACGCTAAAGCAACTAAAATCTCTCACCAGCAAAATACCTCGACAGTTAAATTACATTTTAAGTTTCATTACTATACAGTATTTATCATCATTATAGTATTACTATTTCGGCGATTAGATAAAATATTAATTATATTTGATGCAACTTTAGTTAAATTTCCATGACTTTTCCAAAACTTTGGGGAAAATATTGTTTTCCATAACTTTCCCAGGGCCTGGAATGACGCCGGTAAGAAGTCATATTTTAAGATGGATAACGTAGCCAGATCTTCTCATCAGAAAGTTATTACAGATGGGCAGCAGTTCAGTCTTCTGCAAACGTTCACCTCCTCCTCCAAACTATTTCCTGGAATTGCAGGGCGTGTGCTGAAGATTGTTCTCTCGTGTTTATACGGCTATCTAACGTCTCCTGATTTATTCTGCAGAGAGGTGGCTGATCCCAAACACTCTGACGTGGTGCATCTCTCCTCCACACGAAAAAATAACGAGAAACAAACAGCTTTTTGGAAACATTTCTTCCAGTTGTCTCTCATGTCCCCTGTTTTTTTTATTACAGTCGCTAAGTGACAGTCATGTGTGAAGTTCGGTGATCCAGCTTTCACCAGCTGCGGAGGAACAGCGCGTCTCGTGGCTGGAGGGCTGCTGGAGTTTTTGCATCTGAGCTTAAAATAGCTTTGAGAAGAGTTTTTGTTATGAAGCCGGGTAAAACCGAAGTTTCCCATAATTGTGTACGGCTTGAAAATACACTGCACAACTCTTCCCCCAAGAAAACCCTGAATTGTACGAGTTATCGATTTGATATTTTATCTCTAAAAGGATCACCATCAACTTCCGATGCCGCTCATGATATTCACAAAGTATCCAAAATGTGCTCCACGCTGTCGAATTACTTTCCTCTACTTTTTACCCAAGTAACATTTCGAATTAAGAGTTTTACTGTAATGTTTTTTTTATGTGTATTAGTACTTTAACTGAGGTAAAGGATCTTCTCCCGTCACTCCTGACTTGCTGCTAAGTTTAAAATATTTGAAAACAAAACTCAATCCCGGTTTCAAATAAATAAAAGCGTGACTTACTGCCGGTTTCTTTAGCATGCTGGTTGGTGGCTCCTGAGGCTTCTTCTTCTTGTCCTTCTTTTTATCCTTGTCGCCAAACGTGCCTCTCGCCTTGGCGATGACCTCCGAGTCGGTCTTTGCGTACTGTATCCTCTGGAAAGCAAAATAAATCCAGTCAATAAAGCCCAGAGCCCTTTCAGAGCGGGGCAACATGTCAAGGGTTCTGATATCTTATACATTCTTGCAGCTGTTGTAGCAACATGCACTCAACTTTGTTATGTTTCATTAAAGGTCCCCTATTATACTGTTTTTCATCAATATATTACAGCTCTCAGATATATACAGAACATGTATCTGAAGTGTTTGACTCCATCATGGCAGCATTACCCATAATCCCCTCTGTTTAAGCCCTGTTTCCAAAGTGCTGATTCTCTGTCTGTTACTTTAGATGAAAATCAGGAGCCCCTCCCCACGCCCCTCTGAGAGACATTTGTGGCGCGTTTCCACTGCAGGCCTCGCTCGGTTTGGTTAGGCCTTATTAGGCCCGGCTCACTTTAATGCTGCGCTTCCCTTACAGTTTAGGAACTGGGGCAGTTACTATAGTAACGCAGTGTAGGCGGAGCCGTGAGTCATCTGCAATGAGAGCCGCAGAAAAACAACACAGCCGTTAGCTGTTAGCACTCAGAGCTCACAGCTCCTCATATCTGTTCAGAAACTAGACAGAAAGTGAAACAAGTACAAACCACAGACTGCCTGTGTCATGGAGAATACAGTCGCTGCTTTATTTATGTCTGTAGGCCGTTGTTGTGAGTGTGGACGGTCGGAGCATATACAACGTTAGCTTAGCCAAGCTCCATTTAGAAAACACACATTTTAAAAGGTTTTTCGCCTGCCGTCTGTCTGCAGACTTTTCAAAGCATTAATTCATGGTTTTTACTAACCGGTATCAGTGTGTTGTTAATTCAGCATCATTTTGAAACGTGTATTACAATTAAATCACGGTCAAATATGTTCATCTTGTTGTAGTTGTAGCCCCCTTGCCAGCGATTATCTCTCTAGTTTAGCATACTCAGCCCGATCAGCCTGGTTGTTCCTGGCCCTAGAACCACGATGTTATGGGGCCAGACAAAACTGTGAATTAGGACCCGCTAGCCGGTACTAGGGCCAAGTGGAAACGCAACCAAAAACGGGCCCCGCACGGCTCGGCACGCTTAAAGCGAGCTACCCGCTGCAGTGGAAACGCGTCATTGGTTAAAAAGAACACAATGGTGCTCTAGGAGGAGATTCAGGTTACCTTGGTTGCTGATTGGCTAATGGTTACACAAGACAAAACATCGTTATGACATCATAAAGTGGCCAAAATCCGATCAGCTCATTTTCAGACAGGTTTTTACAGAAATGGATCAGACAAAAAGAGAGAGAATCTTTGTTCCTGAAACTTTCAGAGTCTCTTTACACAGAGGGGGGGGGGACATGTTTTGGATTTTGCATAATATGTGACCTTTAAGGTACACAAGAACCATGATAAAGTTGTCTGATCACATATGAAAACATGACTGAATGCAGTCAGAGTATCACTTAAGGCGAGAACACTGGCCATCAGGCGATGTGTGTGAGGACACGGCAAACACAGCATCATTATTCCTACCATGGGTTTGTTGTAGAAGGGGAAGCCCTGAAGTTGCCTCAGTGCGTTGGTGGCGGCGGCGAGCTCTTTGAAGACGACGAAGGCCTGACCCCTCATCTTCATGGTCTTCATCGCCACGATATCGACGATCTGACCGAACTGAGAGAAGAGCGCGTAGAGCGACCGCTGCATCTCTGAAGGAGGAAGAGGAGAAGAGACAGTTTCACACAAAGGCTCATGTGTGACTGCAACAACACAACCATTACATGAGTTTAGTTTTCATAGTCTAGAGTCAAAGTAACAATGTCCAGACTTCTTTGCATCAGAATAACAGGGTAGATACTTTCATCAGACTCATCATAGATTTTGTAAGTATATATGACACCGAAAAGTAACGAGGAACTTCAGGTTCAAGGTGTCAAAGGTTTTATTTTTGTTTACAGGTTATTATGAATTCACATTTTAAGCCATAAAGTGAGAATTAGCAGTAACTTACCTTCTTTCTTGACTTTATCATTTATATTGTTGATGTAGATCGTGTGGTTTGGTCGGATATCCATGGTGGTGTCTGACAAAACAGCAGGAGAGGATGTTAAAGTCTGCACATCCATATCTGAATCCTATCAACACTACTGATGAAAGGGGGGAATCGTCCTTCCCTTATTTAACACCATTTGAACAGATACAAAAACAGTACAATTGGAAATGGATTTGAGGAACTGATCAACTTCTTACTGTCACACATACAGTATACCCACATAGTGTAATTTAGACTCTGCATTTAACCCAACCTAGTATAAGGATGCAAGGAGATAACTCAAGGTGGTCCCAAAAAAATAAGGAACAAATAATCTAAAGTCTAAAATCTGCACACTCAGTTTCTATGCTGATTTCTTCTGTTCTTATTGAAGGGTTGCTCAGGGACGTTTGGGTTTTCTGTCCTTTACATTGTCAGTCTGGTTGAACAGTTGTACAGTGTCTTGTTCTCCATGTATAAATAATAATAGATTTAATTTGTTATGGCTTTTACAGGTGCTCAGAGACGCTTTACAGATATAGTGAAGAGAAAAGAAAAGGAAGGAACAACAAATAAATATATAGTTAAAGTCAAATAATACAAAAACAATCACACATTAAAAGCCAGATAGAAGAGGTGAGAAACCATCATACAATTAAAATCAATTTAATATGATTTTCTACAACCTAACATCGTGAAAACCATAGGAACATAAGGTAGTCCTCTTAAACATCTGATTGAACCAAAATCATCTGTAGTTGCAGAATACTACACACTTAATGAAACTGTCACCACCAATGCTAATGACATATAAAACATGTCCAGAAAGTCTTAATAAACATGTGTTATCCTACAAATCACAAATAAGGAGCTGCTGACAGAAGCTATAATGCACAACTATCAAACGGTATCATTTAATTTCCATTTGCAAGAGTTTTTAACGTTTTAAATCAGGCCATCTGCGTAGCTGAAGCTAATATTAGCATACGTTAGCTCAACGCAAGCTACATCCATTCATAAGGGAAGGCTAGCAGCAGTTAGCTATGTGTTCAGCTAGCTGACCAGTGTGATCACCGATACAAACATAATCCATAGACAAGTATTAACTGGATAGGGGATCTGGTAAAATGTAGAAACAAATATGAATAAAGGAAAGATGTGTAAATATTAAACTCATCTCCTCACCACACTGCTCACATGTAACAGGAAGCTGCTGCTCGCGCCGATAACAGAGAGCGCTGCTTTAACCTGATTTAACATGTAGTGTCCCCCTCAGGCCCGGAGGAGAACTACAGGCAGCATTTATAACGTTTCACATGATGATCATTCATAAATGTGTGGGTAAATACCATACATTGTAGTAAATGGAGAGGAGTCTAGCCCTCATTTCCCTGTTTCATAAATGATTTCAAGTCCTTTGTTCTGTCCCTTAGAAAAATATAATCTTGTAACCGGTCGATAAAGATTTACAATGACATTTCCAAATGGTTATTATTTTAAGTAAGCTTAATGCCTCTTAAATGTATTTTTCTTTCCCCTGGTTCTTATTGGATGTATTATTTATTGTGAATGAATGCCATTGTAATGTCATTTTTTCTTTGCACTTGTGTTGATAACTTGATGATATCCTAACCAAGCTTTTGTAAATTCTAAATATGTTAAATACAAAAAATCCTAAATGTGAAATTTCCTGCCATATAATCTCGAGAGAAATATGCTTATGAAAAACAGTTCAGTAAGAATAGAAGAAATCAGTGTTAATTGATAGCAAAAAAGTGTTTGCCTATTTAAATAGGAACAGTCACCTTGAAAAAAATATTTGTAATTTTTTCGAGATACCAATAAATTATTCAAGAAAGCTTATCACTATAATAACTTCTGACATCTTTATTATCAAAAGGCTACGTTTTCAAATTGTTTTGAGAATGGGCTTCCAGTGGTTTTAAGAAACTATAAGTACGCCTATTACTCGAGTACTTAAGTACAGTTTTGAGGAAGGTATTTTTGCCACTTTCCATTACTATTTAGAGTTAAATATTGTATGTTTACCCCACTACATAGGTGTAGTTACTTTGCAGATATGAATGACAAACAATATAATCAACACTTTAACAAGACTGTAGTTATATCTGGATTCAATTCACATTTTTCCCAGCAGTAGATAAAGTAATTAAAACTAGCTGCAACTTTACCAGCTTTGATATAGGAGTACATCAATAATTATAATGAACACATTTATATAGATTATTCTTAAATGGGTCAATCTGCACAACGACTACTTTTGCTTTGGTAGTATATTTTGATGCTCATACTTATGTAATTCTACTTGAGTAACATTTTTAATGCAGGACTTTTAATTGAGATAGAATATTCCTACACTCTGGTACTTCTACTTTTACTTAAGTACAATATTTGAGTACTTCTCCCACATCAATTCTGAAAGGTTTTTCATGTTCTTAACATTTGATCAAACTTCCAGCTGTGTCTTTGTCCTCTCCCGGCTTCCGTACAGATGTTGTGTTTTCATCAGCTGATGCTTGCCTGTTACTCCGCTGCTTTTTGTCATATGAAAGCTAATAAGCTAAACTAACAGTGACCATGGATGTGAGCCCGGTTCACACGGGGACGGTGTAGCAGTATATATGCTATACTATAACACCTGTCCACGGTGGCTTCCCTCTTCTCCTCACCAATATCTGTGTAATTTCTACATTTTCTGTGAAGTCAGCCGGTTATCTTTGCGACTTTTGCCCTCTTTATCCCGCTGAGACTCATGCTAGTGGGTTAGCCTGCTAGCTAATTAGCTCGAAGCTTTGCATTGTGAGGCTAACTAACAATCTGGATTTAACGGACATGAGAGATGGCATCTGTTCGGGTGGCTGTCCGGGTGAGACCCATGAACAGGAGGTGAGTTAAGGACAATAATAACGTTGTTTAACATCATATGCCATGTTTCTGAAGATAAAATGGCATAATATCGTTATTTGTGTTATGCTAACTGACAGATGTAGCCGTTGGGAGTATGTAACTGGCATGAATGGACTCAGGAATTCAATTTCACTACGTTTTTAAAGGTTATTATAATAGTGAAGCTATTGTTATTTAACCTTAAGTCCTTACGATTCAGATTCACATTGTCACCAGGTCTTTATTCAGTGATGTAAACAAAGGTTGAGAGCACATTTACTCCTGCTTGTCCATGGGAGGCAGAGCAGGTGCAGCTGTGTGATTATTATCAGAATCAGAATAGCTTTTTGAGTCCCAGAGAGGGAAATAGTTCGAGCAAAGAGATAGTACTTGTAGA
The DNA here is from genome assembly GCA_036324585.1 of Champsocephalus esox. Taxonomy (NCBI): domain Eukaryota; kingdom Metazoa; phylum Chordata; class Actinopteri; order Perciformes; family Channichthyidae; genus Champsocephalus; species Champsocephalus esox. Next base: position 9,919,363 of record CM070480.1, on the reverse strand, counting down.
TAACAAATATACTGTATTTTTAACGTAGAAAGTAATGAAGTAGCTGCAGAATGATGGGGGTGCAGATCCTCTTCTTCAAGTACTAATACCAAACTGAATAGTATAACATCTGCCTTCAAAGCCTTCCTTAAGTAAAAGTGTATCACCAGGGAAATGTGCTTAAAGTATACAAATTAAAATGTTTTCTGTCAGTGTCGAACCATGATATATTATGTTTTTGGATTAATATTACTGCAGCATTGAAGTATATGTTGCATTTCACTGCTATAGATGTTTATTGTTGTAACAATTTAAGCTTCTGAACATGCTGTTGGGTACTTTCATCTACAGCAATGCATTAATCTAAAATATCCTCATATGTTTGTGTTGCTGTCCTCCTGTCACATCGATGTGTTTCTATAAGAAGTCTCAGAAAAACAGCCCTAGTTTGTTTAAGAAGTAGGAACATTTTATCATCCCAATTACCCCCGAATTCACGGTATTTGACCCATTAAGCTACACAAATGATTGTGTATTTAAATGCATCCACATTTCAAACAATACAGAAAAAGACTGCCCAACATATCCCTGTGAGAAAACGATGTGTAATACTCTGGTCTGAGTTAACCTCCATTATAATGAGAGCTAACAGTGTTGCGTAATGTGTTCAGTTCTTTTGTCAGTCTCTAAGATAACAGACAGGTTGCTTCATTAGCTGCTGCTGTCTAAACTTATAGAAGTATAATGTTCAAACACTTTTAAACCGAAAGTGAGGACTTGACATGTGTTTCTGCTTCAATATAAAGGATGTTGTTGAGCCTGAGGACAAACCAGGGTGGAGACAGAAGTGTATACACGACTAAACATGTCGCCCTGCTGATACAATGCATGTTTAGTCATGTGGATAATGTATTGATGTTAACCTAGTTTGTCTGTGAACATTAGACATCTGGGACTGTGAGAAGTACATTTTAAATGGCGGTTAAGAGACAGAAAGGGCTGGATCAGAAAGAAGTGTGTATAAAATAGGGCTGCTCGATTATGGCAAAAATCATAATCTCGATTATTTGGGTCAATAATTGTAATTGCGATTATTCATTGACTTTGAAAACATCCATTTATTGGAGAAAAAAAATGTGAACAGTATGTTTTTAAGAGTTGATTACCCTGAACTTTAAATGTAATTCAACTGAAAAACCAAAAAAATAAAGTAATAATAAAAATGTAATCATTTAATTTCGATTACGTTGTTTCCGTTATCGTTGCGAGCCATAATCGTAATCGTGATTTAAAATACGATTTAATTGAGCAGCCCTAGTATAAAATAATTTACAGGACATGTACTGCTGCCCTTACAGTTTGGGAAAAGGTTTTATTAGCTGTTAAGCTATTATAAGACTTATTTATGTACTTTAACTAGGGCTGCTCCATTAATCGTATTTTAATCACATTTACGATTTTGGATTGCAACGATTATAAAAACAACATAATCGAAATAAAACGATTATTTTAATTTATTGGTTTTTCAGTTGAATTATACTTAAAGTTCAGGGTAATCGACATACTTTTCAAATTTTTTTTCAATAAATGGATGTTTTCAAAGAAAATGGATAATCGTTTTTAATAATCGTGATATCAATTATTGACCCAAATAATCGAGATTATGATTTTTGCCATAATCGAGCATCCCTAACTTTAACACATCAAATAAAGAAGTATAGACATAAACATAGATTTGTTTAATACTGTGTTTCTGTGAGTGATGAAGATTTTCACAATTGGCATAACTTGTGTATTTTATATGTACGATTAAAATATTATGACTCTAGTTTTGGAAGTCGCTTTCACTGTATTATTTATCACAGGAAATTAAGATGTCGCTGAAAACAAAGACACATTTGATATATAGCTATATAAAATTGAACAAGTATAAACATATAAATAATTTACTTATAGAAATATTTATCTTATAATATGCATTTCAATTGTCATCATATTAGACTGTCCGTTTTTTGTATTTTTGGAGTGAGGAAGACAGGAAGTTTAATATCAAAGCGTAATCAAGATCATTTAAGATGTAATGATGATGATTACAATGATATTGAAACAATGCAACAACACATTAACAACCTCTCAGAATCAGCAATATCTTACTTTGAGATACTTTTCAAAGAAAGACAAAAAAACAACCTACGATAAAATGTTTTCCAAAAGATGCTGTGAATGCTGACGCGATGAATTTGGAAAATAATAATAATCTCCCCTGTGTTTATATCATAAAATAAGCAATGTTTTTATATGTTGCAGCTACATCACTGACATTGTTCTTTTACAGGGAAAAGGACTTGACCGCAAAATGCATTATCAAGATGGAAGGGAACAAAACCTCCATCACTAACCTGAAGGTACTTTTTAATGTATTTATTTAATTGAATTGCCTCTGTGTCTTAAAATATGCTATACAAATAAACTAACCTTGAACCTTAACCAACACAAGAATACGCTGTTAAAACAGGAAGTTATTTAGGCTGAAAATGAACACATTTTAGCTGAAGCTGTGTTTTTATTTAAGCATTTCTTGTTCTCCAAAGATCCCCGATGGTACCGCTGGTGAAGTGTTGCGGGATCGAATTAAAACCTTCACATACGACTTCTCCTACGACTCCATGGACTCTAAGAGCTCCCCATTCGTCTCCCAGGAAAAGGTAAATACTAATACCCACAGCTTTTTATTTTATATTTTGTATAAATATGTGCTGCTGTGTTTTTAAACCTGTAAATGTACGGCATGAAATCGAAACATAGATGGTACTTCTGACATAAAACACTTATCCCATTACTAAATATCCTATCTGACGGTATGTGGCAATAAAGCTGGAAGTAAAAGTACGGCCTATAATAACATGTATAATATCTAATACCAGAGGTGGGAAGTAGTGGAGTACAAATTCTTTGTTACTGTACTTAAGTACATTTTTCTGGTATCAGTACTTTACTCCACAACATATTTTTCTGACGACTTTTTACTTTTACTTCTTACATGTTGAACCCAAATACCTGTACTTTCTACTTCTCTCATGTTGAACTCAAATACCTGTACTTTCTACTTCTCTCATGTTGAACTCAAATACCTGTACTTTCTACTTCTTACATGTTGAACTCAAATACCTGTACTTTCTACTTCTCACATGTTGAACTCAAATACCTGTACTTTCTACTTCTCACATGTTGAACTCAAATACCTGTACTTTCTACTTCTTACATGTTGAACCCAAATACCTGTACTTTCTACTTCTTACATGTTGAACTCAAATACCTGTACTTTCTACTTCTTACATGTTGAACCCAAATACCTGTACTTTCTACTTCTTACATGTTGAACACAAATACCTGTACTTTCTACTTCTCTCATGTTGAACTCAAATACCTGTACTTTCTACTTCTCTCATGTTGAACTCAAATACCTGTACTTTCTACTTCTCTCATGTTGAACACAAATACCTGTACTTTCTACTTCTCTCATGTTGAACTCAAATACCTGTACTTTCTACTTCTCTCATGTTGAACCCAAATACCTGTACTTTCTACTTCTTACATGTTGAACTCAAATACCTGTACTTTCTACTTCTCTCATGTTGAACTCAAATACCTGTACTTTCTACTTCTCTCATGTTGAACACAAATACCTGTACTTTCTACTTCTCACATGTTGAACCCAAATACCTGTACTTTCTACTTCTTACATGTTGAACACAAATACCTGTACTTTCTACTTCTCTCATGTTGAACTCAAATACCTGTACTTTCTACTTTTCTCATGTTGAACACAAATACCTGTACTTTCTACTTCTCACATGTTGAACACAAATACCTGTACTTTCTACTTCTCTCATGTTGAACTCAAATACCTGTACTTTCTACTTCTCACATGTTGAACCCAAATACCTGTACTTTCTACTTCTTACATGTTGAACTCAAATACCTGTACTTTCTACTTCTTACATGTTGAACCCAAATACCTGTACTTTCTACTTCTTACATGTTGAACTCAAATACCTGTACTTTCTACTTCTTACATGTTGAACCCAAATACCTGTACTTTCTACTTCTTACATGTTGAACACAAATACCTGTTCTTTTACCAGAGTATTTTTAAACACGAGTATCTGTACTTCTACTTGAGTAAAGGATGTGTGTACTTTTGCCCTCTCTGTCTAATACAGCTTGACAAACCTTGTCTTTTTGGATTCTTTTAGTAACAAAGTCGGACATGTCTCTCTACAGCTCTGCAGCATCAGTAATGCGTCTGAAACCTGTTCTATTATCTCACGCCCCAGTCAGCTTGGCGACAGAAGCCTTAAAGAGCTCTAAGCAGAAATAAAAACTCACAGTTTCTCCACAGGTGTTCAAAGATCTGGGCTCTGACGTGCTGAGGGCGGCGTTTGAAGGATACAATGCCTGCGTGTTCGCCTACGGTCAGACCGGCTCGGGGAAGTCCTACACCATGATGGGAAATCCTGTGAGTTGCTTTTTACAGCGTTTTAAATATATATTTGTTCTCCTTACTGCTCAAAACAGTGGGATTACTATTTATGTACCTTTGGTTAACAGTAACTTCTGTCGTAGCAACTTAAAATCAGCTGCTGTCTCGAGAAAATGATGAGTTAGGCAAACTTGCAAAGAAACACAATATCGATATAAAGTCTTTTTAATGCTTGCAGGCATGACGACTCGTTCAGAATGCGTCCTGCTCTGTGTGTGACAGCAACTCTTATAGGGACACAGCAAAGATCATTTACATGACAACACAACAACATGTGGTCCAGGTGCTCGCCCGATGACAGTAGGCAAAACTCACAGCCTACAAAGAACAATTGGGTGTCACAGCTAACCCCGAGAGCAGTGGTTCCCAACCTGGGGGGCGCCAAAGATCGCAGACGGGGCGCCAGGCCTCAGAGGAGTTGAGGCCAAATATCATCTTGAGACTTTTTTTTTATACATTTAATTGTAAGGCAACACATGATTGTTTCTAATAGCCTTGTCTCTACATTACAATAAAATATACACAATAATTGATTAATTTATTTGAATGAAAATTCAAGTTAGTAGCCTTTAAGGCATAAAAAGACAGAAATGTATAATTCTTTCTTTGATAGAAATGTTTCTTCTGCCCGTAAAGTGTCCAAACCAGGCTTGTCTGGATAAGCGCATTTTTAAAACATAGTCATTGTCCATGCCGGTTTCAGTTGGATTATTTCTCAGTTGCTCCGATCAGATCGGTCTCCATTTTGTAGATTATTTACGACTTTTGAATCCACATAAACACATCGGCAAAATCTGGCTTACTTTGAGAATGTGTTTTAAACAGTTTAATCCCTTTGTGAATTGTTTCCACTTGTGCCGTCCTTTAATTTCTTCATACAGCAGGAATCCAAATTAATGAATCCCGAGTCCAATAACCATCAAAGTCATTCCAATAGTGCTCCTTAATTACGCTTTCATCCTCCTTTAACAACACACTTCACATTCATCTAGTTTGTGACAGTAGTTGTAGCATTTTGAGACTTTTAAACTTGAATTACCGCTGTTGTTGCACACACACACACACACGCACACATGCACGCACGCACGCACGCACGCACGCACAGGGGGGGGTGCAACTTCCAACAGGAGTCATTTGGGGGGGGCTCTTGGGAAACAAGGTTGGGAGCCCCTGCCCTAGAGCACATTTCTTCCTGACCCCCTGGCCTTCCTGTAGTGTCATAAAACCCTTTGTGAACACATCTGTTACTTCACATACATTTACATGCCATTCCCAAGATACAGCAGTTCCATTTCATTAGCATTACACTGTATTAAGCTTTAATACCATAATTGCCATAACACTTCGCACACCTGTTTATTATAATGGCTGTAAAGAACCATGTTGTGTACAAGGAGGCGCTATATAAATACAATGTATTATTATTATTCAATACAGTTTGATCAACGACTTAAATACACTATTGTTGCATGTATGTTGTGCGTGTGGCACAGTGGGTTAGTGTGTTGGTGTTGGGCTCAGGGGGGCACAGGTCAACATGTTTATCCTCCTCATGGTGGAAAATGTGGTTGAGGAGATTTTGCAGAAACTAAATCTCACATTTATTTGAATGGATGTTTCCAAATGTCTCTGGTTTTCAGCCTGTAGTCGTTTGGCTGTGTGTTTGATATTGCAGGATCTCACTGAAGTATTTCTGTTTGTGTGTGTGTTGTTGTTGTTGTTGTTTTAGGGAGACGCAGGTCTGATCCCGAGGTTCTGTGAAGGTTTGTTCACTCGTATCGCTGCGACCACTCGATGGGATGAAGCTTCATTTCGTGCAGAAGTCAGGTGAGGCCAGATTATTGCAGAGTAGGCTTTCAGCTCAAAACCATTTGCTTTGGTAATATTAGTGCGTAACATAAATATAGTCAAATGAAATGAAATTATGAAACTTAAATGCAGAATAGATCTAAAATATACAATTGGGTAAAATGCTAAATATACCAACACTATTGTTAATTAAAAAGAAAGCAGTATAGTAAATGTAACTCATGAAGCACAGGGGGCAAGTCTTTGAAATCATCTTTTATAAATCACATTTTCAATATTGCCGTGAAAGAACTTAATCATCACCGTCCAACAGTTTCAGCTCTTGAGTTTCATCCTCAGTTTGATCGATAACCGCGTCCCCTATCTTGCTCTCAAACAGAATGATTGACAGGCAGCAGGTGGCATATTCAACTAGCTGCTAGCATCAGGAAGGAGTCCTTTTCGGATGAAACGCTTTGTCTTTGAGGCTAAAAATACACCATCACAAAAACAGAGAGAAACAACTGTAGGTAAATGTCTTCCTTTTGGTTTCTCTCCTCAGCTACCTGGAGATCTACAACGAGAGGGTGAGAGACCTGCTGAGGAGGAAGTCCACTCAGACCTACAACCTGAGAGTCAGGGAGCACCCCAAGGACGGCCCGTATGTAGAAGGTGAGACTTCAGAGCAAGGCTAGAAAGTGCAGTCAAATGTTCTTGTTGCTAGTTTTAGTTAGTTATTTAGTGAGTACGAGTTAGTCTTTTTTGTACAACAATGTCTTTTCTACGCTTTCTGTAGTCTGGCTTCAGGTCAGCGTTGTAGTCTGGGAAGGTAATGCTCTTCTCAAAAGCTAAAAAGACACCAGAGCCTGTTTTAGATATTGTAACTACGCAAGGAATAAAACTCAAAGTGGTTGCCTGTTACAAATACCTTGGTATCTGGCTTGATGATTGTCTCTCTTTTAAACTTCATGTCAATAAGCTGCTTAAAAAGCTGAGGGTTAGGCTAGGTTTCTTTTACAGGAAACAAGTCCTGCTTCTCGCTTGAGGCCAGGAAAAGGCTCTGTGACCTTTGACCTGTGCTGGACTATGGGGATCTGGTCTATATGAAGGCACCGGCCCATTGCCTGGTCAAGTTAGATGCTGCGTATCACAGTGCTCTGAGATTTGTGACAAACTGTAAAGCATTAACCCATCACTGTACCCTGTATGCAAGGGCTGGTTTGCTTTCACTAACTGCACGGAGGCTCAGTCACTGTTACATTTTTATATACAAAGCCATGTTAGGGAAACTTCCATCTTATATCTGCTCCCTGATCTCACGGAGAAGTGTAAGTGGCTATTGCCTGAGATCCAATGCAGTGGTTTTATTAAATGTGCCAACTGCTAGGACTGTCTTAGGGAAGACAGCTTTTAGATGCGCAGCTCCTCTGTCTTGGAACAGTCTGCAAATTAAATGGAAACTGAACAATCTGGTGCCACTAGATGTTTTTAAAGCTCGGTTGGATGCTCCTCAATCGGAAGCTGTTGGTACCTGCTTATGTGGATAATTATGTAAATTGTAATCCCTGTAATGATGCTGTGTGATGTCCTTTTTGTTGCTCCGTTTATGTTTTTATGTTTCATGTGGAACTACTTGAGCAGGTCTCCCTTGAAAAAGAGATCAATGATCTCAATGGGATACACCTGGGTAAATAAAGGTTTGAAATGAAATGAAGTTAAAGTGAATATCTCAGGATGGTATTTTGTTCTCACAGCAGTTTAAAATGATGTTATTTTTTAGATTCAAGGCTTTTATTGTCATGTGTGCATACTTGCTACAGTGTAGTTTTGACAATGAAAATCTGAGGTCACAGGCTCCTCCAACAGAGCAACACAATAATACAGATAAAATAGTGCAAGTCCATCCATCGATTGGAATATTGATATATTGTAGAATTGTATCTTACAGTCTTTAAATTGAGTAGGAATATTCAATCTGTGTGCAAGTAGCTAGCTGCTAAACATGTCGTTGTTTTGCCTTTGGTTCATGTGTCTTCTTCTGTCTCAGATCTGTCCAAACACCTGGTGCAGAACTACAGCGACGTGGAGGAGCTGATGGAGGCCGGAAACATCAACCGCACCACCGCCAGCACGAGCATGAACGACGTCAGCAGCCGCTCGCACGCCATCTTCACCATCAACTTCACACAGGTCAGCAACTATGAACAGACTCCGGAGACTGAATCATTTCCCCACAGAGGGTTAGTTTCTCTGTGGAGGCAACTGGACACCACAGACTGACACTAAACAAACAAGTGTCTTAAATATTTTGTAAAGTTTGCTCTGAGAACAACTCGGTCATCAAACGACAGCATAAGGATGCAACAAAAAAGGAAATGTGTCCAAGAAATAGAACAGTTTGAAGAAGTCTGGAGCAGGTGGTTGAACGTAGGCGAGTAATGTTAATGTAACCATCCTACGATCACATTTAGAATAAAACCAACTTATTTTGTGGTAAGTGAAAACTAACGCAGCAGAAAATAACACATACCGTACTTTTCGGACTATAAAGCGCACCGGCATATGAGCCGCAGCAGCTAAATGTCCGTCTGTCTTGCTCTCGTTCTGTCTCTCGGTTCCACTTTTACTTTGGCGCGCTACCTGTCTCACTCTTTTCCGGCCTCCAGCTTTTCCTGCTGGAGCCCGCCCCTAAGAGGTGGCGTGGACCGGTCATAGAGCCCATAGAGTTACAGGTGGTTAATTTTACCTGTAAAATCAATAGATTCAGGAGGTCCCCTAGTGGCCGTTAGCGGTACAAAGAAAATGGGGGGAAAAAAGTCGCGGCTTATAGTTCGAAAAGTACGGTAGTTCATCCTGCTCTGCAACATTTCCTTAAACTGACATCTTGTTTGTATTTGACTGAAAGTATAGATAATAACTTGTCTTTGTCCAAAGGTATTAACAGTTTTAAACATTCAATAATTCAAACTGATTTCAACTAAGGTTTTTAACAATTTTTAGCCCCCCCAAAAATGTGAGATTTTAAATGACCACATTTTAGACTAATCCCCTCTCTGTCTTTTGTTCAGGCTAAGTTTGATTCAGAGATGCCCAGTGAGACGGTCAGTAAGATCCACCTGGTGGACCTGGCCGGCAGCGAGCGAGCCGACGCCACGGGAGCCACGGGCGTCCGACTGAAGGAGGGAGGAAACATCAACAAGTCCCTCGTCACCCTGGGCAACGTCATCTCCGCTCTCGGTCAGAAACGGAACATTCTCTCAAATCAGTTTTGAAATTTTCATCTGTAACACTTTATATTAAGGTACACTTAATCACCATCAATTAGTTGTTAATTAACATATTAGAGACAAACTACTAGCTTATGAACAAGACTTCACTTTAGAATAGGGAACATATTCTGAGTTAGAAATGCCACATTTTCTGTTATTTTGACACAATTAACACTTTTAGTTTCATGTCGTGTTACATAAGAATATACCATATTTTTTTGGTGTTATTATGAGAGAATGGCTATTCTTGTGGTACTGCTACTGCATATTGAGCATTAAGACCAAACTCATGTACAACAACGTCCTTACTTACAATAAATTAGCACTAATTAGAGGGTTATTGAGGAAAACTCTTAACTAATTGCCTATTACTGGGAGAATATGGTCATGTAGAATAAGGCATTGAGTCCACCACCGTTACAGCGGAACAGCAGTGATTATGTGTTACCATGGCGTTTGTTAGCAACCAGAAAATGACACCAGTCATGACAAACAGATGAGAATGCTGCGTGGGGTCTGGGTGCCGTGTCGGCGGGACGTTGTGGGGCTCGCTGCTCCGCCCTGTAAGGCTCGTGGAGCGGACAGTGTGAGCTGGGTTACTGGTGTAATTTCCTGGTTGCTGCGTGGGGTCTGCGAGACAGCAAGACAACGCGAAACTCAGCCTGAGCACACACACACACACACACTCGTAGCCTGGCTGTGAGTTTGTGTGTGTGCTCAGGTTGAGTTTCGCTGCGTTTAGCTGAGAAATCCGCAGAGCTGCGGCTGAGAAAAGATGAGGCTGACTGAGTGTGTGTGCGTGTGAGGAAGTCTTCCTCACACGCACACACGCCGTTATGTCAGTTAGCCCCTACGACTCAGGAAGAAAAAAATGGACAAATAAAAATGTCCAACGAGGCGTTCTGGGGCAGCACAGACGGGTCTTCTCTGTGTTGGAGTTGTACTCGCTACAGGGTGTACTTTGAGGGGTTGTGACTGCAGACCGTTTACAGGCAGACAAACCTTCATAACACAAGGGGACGGGTGATAACCAGAAAATCACGACATGGGACCTTTGATCTATAGAATTACTCTTTCATCCGTCTGTTTTTATGTTGTGATGTTTGCCGAGTTGCTGACTGATCAAAGGACCTGTTTGTGTTGCAGCGGACATGTCTCAGGACGGAGGGAACACCAACCTGAAGAAGAAGGCGGTGTTTGTTCCCTACAGAGACTCGGTGCTCACCTGGCTGCTCAAAGACAGCCTGGGCGGGAACTCCAAAACCATCATGATCGCCAGTGAGACACAATCCTTTAATAACACACTGTGGCGGCTCCATTCCCAGTTCAGTGCGAGTCGCCGAGAGGCTTGGCTTTAGACTGCGACGCGTTTTCAATGAGAAAGTACATACTGAAGTAAGAGAGGTTGAAGATATATATATTTTCACATCCCCCCCCCCACACTCCCATTGCTCCCCGGGCCCTGTATAGCTGCCCACTGCTCCTAGTGTTAGACTCCTGGCACTCGGATGGGTTAAATGCAGAGAACACATGTCACTGTGCGTGTTCTGCATGCGAGGCCATTACAGAGGGTTTCCTCCTAATTCTATTCTCCAACACAAAGCAGAACGGCTCAGACACGACACGTACGGTACGTAGAGAAGAATAAGAAATAAAAAACACTGCACAATGTAGGGATCCCCAACCTCTACTATTCTCTATCCGGGGGATAGAGGCAACAACAACATTAAGTTAGATGGTAATAATGATCAAAAATAAATAGACGAATACAGATGACAGGGTTACAGGAAAACACAAGAACAGTCAAATCCAAAGTGACCAATATAGTCCAAGTAAGGGAGCCAAACTCTCTTGAAAGCGTCCAAGGTAGAAGGTATCTAATAAACAAAATCAAAACACACAATAACTTGTGAAAAGTGTCAGCACGAGCTCACCCTCAGGTGACCTCTATACACAAACCACACCTATGTGACGATTGCCGTAAGTGCTCAACAAATACAAATAAAAGTGACGTAAACAAATAATAATAATACATTGGCTCCTACACACACAAATGACCTGATGTAACTTTAAATGTCTTGTTGCAGACGTTTCCCCCGCCGATGTGAACTACGGAGAGACGCTGAGCACGCTGCGCTACGCTAACCGAGCCAAGAACATCATCAACAAACCCACCATCAACGAGGACTGCAACGTGCGGCTGATCAGGGAACTGCGAAATGAGATCGCCCGCCTGAAGGCTCTGCTGGTTCAGGGCAACCAGGTAAACAAACACTGCCAGACACACAAACACTGCCAGACACACACACACTGTGTGTGTGTGTGTGTGTGTGTGTGTGTGTGTGTGTGTGTGTGTGTGTGTGTGTGTGTGTGTGTGTGTGTGTGTGTGTGTGTGTGTGTGTGTGTGTGTGTGTGTGTGTGTGTGTGTGTGTGTGTGTGTGTGTGTGTGTGTGTGTGTGTGTGTGTGTGTGTGGTGTGTGTGTGTGTGTGTGTGTGTGTGTGTGTGTGTGTGTGTGTGTGTGTGTGTGTGTGTGTGTGTGTGTGTGTGTGTGTGTGTGTGTGTGTGTGTGTGTGTGTGGTGTGTTCGCCACTGAGTTATGACATCTTAGGTCACAGGCTCCTCCAACAGAGCAACACAATAAAACAGATACAATAGTACAAGAAAATAAAATTGAATATGATAGAAACAGAATATGGTAGAAGCTGTGCAGATGAAGCAGGACAGCTGGTCCACAGACAAAAAAATCAATGGCTTGTCAGTTTACTGTTATTTATTGTAGCATTTTGTATTCTGAAAATGCCATATACAGCTTCTCAAGTGTATATATATTCCTTTTTCTCAGTTTCATCTCACATTAAAATGATTATTTTTGGCCTGTGGAAAAAAACAAGACTTTTTGAAGGACTTTTGACTCTGAGAAAATAGAATGGACATGTTTTAAAATGTTCTAACTTTTTCTTTACCCAATTATTATTCAAACAAATAATCGGCACAGATGAATCGATAATGGAAATAAGGATCCTTCGCAGCCATAGTAGAGGGAAAGTGACGATTCATTAAAAACAGCTAATGTCATTTTTCAGAAAGTTTGGTTAGATTTTGAATCTGCTCTGAACTTTTTCATAATGTGATGCTTTGTGTGAAATATGCGTTTTGAACTGTGTGTGTCTGTGCGTCAGATTGCTCTCCTGGACTCGCCCACTGCTCTCAGCATGGAGGAGAAGCTGCACCAGAATGAAGCCCGAGTGAGTCTTCGCTTTCTCATCAATGTTCTCAAAGTGTGGCGACTCCTGTCCTAAACTAGATAACTATTCAACATTCACGTGAACTGGAAATGTGTATTTTTGTACGTGTTGATCTTTGCTCTTCTGAGGAGTTGAACACCTGTTACCGAGTGGTTTCTGTTCAGTCGTCATGGTTTCTTTATGTGTGCAGGTGTTGGAGCTGACGAAGGAGTGGACCAACAAATGGAACGAGACGCAGAACATTCTCAAGGTGACTTTGTTCATCACTCGTGTTTCTCGTGCTCGCTGCGTGGACTAACCTCGGCTGATGTTTGCTTGAAGAAAAGAAAACCTGGTTGCACTTCATATTATTTGTATATTCAATTCCGATTTTTATTTTGCTCTTGAATTGTCACCTAAAAGGAATTTCCCTTCACTAATAACTTTTTATTTTGTGCAAAACTTAGATTGTTTTGTGAAATTATACGTTTTACTTTGAGTTCAAGTCTCAAACTCAAATGCCTTTCATCAACGCACATTATTTGCAAAATAGGAATATTATTTTTGCACATTTGACATTATTTTGTCAATATTTTTGCACATTATATCCTTGTTATATTATTGTTAATTTAATATGTAATTTATTGTTTATTTTTATTTCAATTTGACATGGATGACTCTCTTGGAGTACTGTACTTTTCGGACTATAAAGCGCACCTGCATATACAGTAAGCCGCAGCAGCTAAATTGTCCGTCTGTCTCTCGTTCTGTCTCTCGGTTCCACTTTCACTTTGGCGCGCTACCTGTCTCGCTCTTTTCCGGCCTCCAGCTTTTCCTGCTGGAGCCCGCCCCTTAGAGGTGGCGGGCGCGGACCGGTCCTAGAGCCCATAGAGTTAAAGGTGGTTAATGTTACCTGTAAAATCCATAGATCTAGGAGGTTCCCTAGTGGCCGTTAGCTGTACAAAGAAAATGGGGGGAAAAAGTCGCGGCTTATAGTTCGAAAAGTACGGTACTTGTTTCTGTTTCCATGATTCAGAACGCCTTGTATGTGCAGAGCTACTTGACGCTAACCTGTGTGTGCAGGAGGAGACTCTGGCTCTGAGGAAGGAGGGCATCGGCGTGGTGCTGGACTCGGAGCTGCCTCACCTCATCGGCATCGACGACGACCTCCTCAGTACCGGCATCATCCTGTACCATCTGAAGGTCAGAAGTCACTTCTCCTGGAGCACAGATCTATTTATGATACTTAACTACGTGTTGTCTACCTGGTGCACACTACTCTTATATCTGGTTTGAGGAAAGTCTTCATCACGGTTTTAAAAGAAAAAAACTGAACGAATGTCAACGACAAACACATCCTGAAACATTGAACTTCATTTTCAGTCAAAGTCAACTTTATTGTCAATCTTCCAGGTTGTGTGCACAGACGGCGAGATCGTAATACCGTCTCCCACAATCCCGAATACAAAAACAAATATATATACAAATATGTGTGCAAATATGTAT